>JAJLZW010000061.1:0-70975 GCA_030572435.1 Candida labiduridarum
CTGGGGCAAAAGTGACAACCATACCGGCTTTGATGATACCAGTTTCAACTCTACCGACTGGCACCGTACCAATACCACCGATCTTGTAGACATCTTGCAATGGCAATCTCAATGGTTTGTCGGTTGGTCTTGATGGTGGTTCGATAGCATCAATAGCTTCTAACAAGGTCTTACCAGTAACTTTACCAGCTTTGGTTTCCTTTTCCCAACCCTTGTACCATGGACAGTTGGTAGAAGCTTCAATCATGTTGTCACCATTCCAACCAGAGATTGGAACGAATGGAACAGTCTTTGGGTTGTAACCAACCTTCTTGACGAAGTTAGAAGTTTCCTTGATAATTTCTTCAAATCTGTTTTTGTCCCATTTGACAGAGTCCATCTTGTTGACAGCAACAATCAATTGTTTGACACCCAAGGTGTAAGCCAACAAAGCGTGTTCTCTGGTTTGACCATCTTTAGAAATACCAGCTTCGAATTCACCGGTACCACCAGCAATAATCAAAATAGCACAATCAGCTTGGGAAGTACCAGTGATCATGTTTTTGATGAAATCTCTGTGACCTGGAGCATCAATGACGGTAACGTGGTATTTTGGAGTTTCGAATTTCCACAAAGCGATATCAATGGTGATACCTCTTTCTCTTTCAGCCTTCAATTTGTCCAAGACCCAAGCGTATTTGAAAGAACCTTTACCCAATTCAGCAGCTTCTTTTTCGAATTTTTCAATGGTTCTCTTGTCAATACCACCACACTTGTAAATCAAGTGACCGGTGGTAGTAGATTTACCAGAATCGACGTGACCAATAACAACGACGTTAACGTGAGTTTTTTCTTTACCCATAGTTGAATGTAATGTATATATAGATATATATAGAGTGAAAAAAAAGAAGAAAAGAAAAGGAAAAAGAAGAAAGGAAAAGAAAAAGGAGGAAAAATTTTTCTTGAGGCCATTGGATGAGAATTTATATAATTAGTATGCCCATTGAGTTGGTAGCTTTGAAAGAATCGCACTGAAAAATTTTTCTTTGTGTTCCCCATCGCCACCACCAACTAACAGCAGTTAGCAGTTTAAACTAAGAAGAAAAAAAAAATTTTGCTGTAAGTAATATGAGGAATATTGTACAAAAATGCACGACTAACAATTATAACATTATAACCACTATTACTAGTATTACTACTACAACCACTAGAACTTAATACTAATACTAATACTAATACCAATTGAATATCAGTATCAATATCTTCTATTAGTTGTTCAATTAATTGGGGGGAGATCTATCCCAATATTCTTGTTTGTAGGACAACCATCTCCACCTACTCATCACAAAAACTACAGCCAGTCATCGAAATTTGAAAAACTCTTCTTCTTCTTCCTCTTCCTCTTCTTCTCCCCTCTTCAAGCACCACAAATTCATTTTCGGCTTCATTCAACAAAAAGCAATCACTCAATTGCCAATTGGGCTTCAATCTAAACTTGCTCTTTATCTTGTTTTTTGGTATTGTTCTTTAGACCAAAATTTAAAAAGGACCATTCTTTGGTAATTGTATTATTATGTATATTTGTCCTTCCCCCCTCCCTTGTCTAAGTAAAACATGCGAGTGGCAAAGGAAGAGAGATCAAATAAATTTTTCAGGTCGTGTGTGATCGGTCAAAACACCACAAAACCAAACAACATATACCTTCTACTGCCGAGACACACGTTGTCTATTTTACTGTATCATCTTGTACTCTAATATATATAAAGAGTAATCGAGATGAAGATTTTACAATTAAAACTTGTGTAGAACTCATTAATCCAAAATATATAATGGTCATTAACCCTTAACCGTGTACAAAATATCAAGACTATCTTACACAGCACTAGTGTCAATGTATAAGGTCACCATTACTATCTCTCTGCAACACCAAAGTTTCCTCAATATTAAACAAGCTGATAAATATAAACAAAATAAAATACTATTCCTATGTAACTTTACATGGCCCTTGTTATCATTCTCTCACTCTCTCTCTCTCTCTGTTGTTCACCCCTGATCATGGTTTATTAATTGATTTTCTAAAAACATCACTTGAAGCATCCGCACTTCCTCGAAGTCCATGACTATTAGTGTTGTTGTTGTTGGTGTTGTTGTTACTGTTGTTAGTGTTAGTGTTAGTGTTAGTGTTAGTGTTAGTGTTACTGCTATTGTTAGTGTTACTGCTGTTGTTGTTATTGCTATTACCCGTTGTAGCACCTGTCGATGGAATAATTCCTTCGGCACTTAAGACACTATCAACCGATGATCTTGTCGTTGACGTAGAACTTCTTCTTCTTTGATTTCTTGCAGCAAGTGGATCTGTTCTTCTTCCCTTTGAAGTAGCAAACAATCCTAAAATATCTGTCAAAGTAACAACTCCAACTAACTTATCTGAGCCCGTATTATATGTAATTTCCGGTTGTGTAGCAGCAGCAACTACAGGAGCAGCTGATGCTGCTGCGGCAATACTGCCAGGAGTTGGAATAACTGGTGATTGGGCCAATGCATCTATATTTCTGTCAACTATTTCTGCTTTATCAGTAACATTGGCGTCAATAGGATTGGCATACCCAACATTAACACCAGTGTTAGCACCACTAGCACTTGGTCCACTAACAGAACTTGGTTGACGTGTCGAATCAACAATCCATAATCTATGGGATTGAGTGGCCACTAATTTGGCAATGACCCTTCCTAATGATGTTTGGTAATTGACATGGAAAATTGGGAATTGGTCTTGTCCTTCTTCAATACCCTTTTGTGATAAATTATAACTAATGAAATTTAAAACTGACTTGAATAATAAATGGGAATTTTTCGAACTGGTGACATTTTTAACATCCACAATAGAAATATTTCCAATTAATGTTCTTGATCTATCAATGACAGCTAATGATGAAACTCTTTCAGTAAACATTTTATGCAAGGCATCAATTAATAATTGATCTTCATAAATTGTAATTGGATTTGTAGATCCAATTTTCAAATCTTGTAAAGTTGATGATAAATAAAAATCTAACGATGGAAATCTTCTAGCATTGTCCCACATATATTTGATTAATCTTCTTTGTGATAATATACCGGTGATTTTATTCCCTTCTTCATTAGCAATGGCAATTCTATGAACCCCATTACCCAAAGTTTCCATCACCGAAAATAAAGTATCCAATTCATTGAATTTAATAAATGGATTCTTAGGATGTAACTTGATGATAAATTCCACAGGAACTTCTTCTCCTCTCTTAGCTTTATTAATGTTCTGTATAACAATGTCGTTCTTTTCTTGTGTACTTGTCTTGGAATCGCCAATCTCGTCAACATTCAAATCGTTATAATTTATTTTATTCATAATCAATAAAAGATAAGTGTTCAAGTCACTATAATCAAACGTCAAACAATTGGTCAAATCGGTCAGATCGTGCTTGGAAATAGAAACAGGAACACTGGTCAAGTTATGTTCAAGTAAGGTTTCAAATGCCGATTGAACAGAATGAGAACTATGAATACTAATCAATTTATTGGATTCTGTCAATTCTGTCAAAGGGATTTCACTCCAATCCAAGCCACTAATTGAAGATGCCAATGCATTAGAACTGAGTTGAGGTGGCGCTATAACATTAGCACCAGATTGAGTAAAAGATTTAGCAGAACTGGTGGAGGCATGTCTTGATAAACTAAATTGATGAATGGAGTCGGTTGGATCGTTTGGTAATGGAGGAGGTGAACTTAATATTTCGACAATCGAAGGTTTGCGAGATGGATGATGATGAAGATAACCTGGACCACCGGCAGTGGCAGTGGCAGTGGTAGCACCAGTAGCACCAGTTCCTGGTGGTACTCCAATTCCTCCTGTTCCTGGGGCCGAATTGGACGATGTCGTCGAAGTGGTCGACGTGGTTGAAGCAGCTGAAGCTTGATGATGCAATTGAGGATGAGATGCACGTGGTGATCCTAATGGAACAGGAGCTGGACCTGAAGTAGTTGGAATGCGTGGAGATTTAGGCATTTGTCTTGGCTGAGGTGGGTTTACCATGATACTAAGTTGGTTTTTACAATGAAATAAAGTTGAAATTGTAAGCAGATGGAGGAGGTTAGTTGATGGATTTATTTAATGATTGATTGATTGATAAAGATGGTTGGTTTGTTGACTTGGATAGGGTTAAGTTAGCTTATGTTAAGATAAACTTGTTGGTTGCTTGGGGGGTTTGATAGAATTTTTTTTTTTGTTGGTTGGTTGTAAGTAATTATTGCTGGGGCAAGAAAAAAAAAAAGGGAGGAACAAACGAACGAAACTAACGAACAAGCGGACCGACAAACAGTACAAAATATATTCTCTCTTTCTCTCCCTCTCTCTCTCTCTCTCTCTCTCTCTGTGAAACTGCAGTAAATGAATGAACACGCTTTTCTGCAGGGATAACGGTGTGATTAATTCAATGATAAATAAATGACTATCAATCAATAAGAAAAATCTAAAACTAATAAAGAGTACTCTCGTAATCATAGCAACGTGTACCTTTTTTTTTTTTTCGTTGGCCATTTGTCAATTGTCATTCGAGGTTACATATTAAATGACTATATATACATAAGAGAGATGGGATGATACGATTATAATAATTTTGTGTGTTTTAGGATTTTTTGCATATTAACATTATATTACATCGAAAGAATTCAATTAATTCCACGGGTATGTCTGCTGTTTGGTATGAACAATTACTATCCATCTATTCATAAAGTACCAAGCAATCAATCAATTCATCAATTGAGCTATGGATTGAAAAAGCAATTGATAGTGTGAAAAGTTTTGTTTTATTTTTGCTCTGAAATTGAAATTGAAATTGCGGAGAACTACATTACATCAAATCAACGTAAAGACATATGAGATAATGACGCAATATAATATCAATTACAACAACACCAGAATCCACTTACTTTGTCACAAGTGACAGTAGCTGTAGTAGAGTTTACTATTGGAATCACCATTGGTTTTAAAGATATAACCACCATCGAGTTGAGAAGTTGTGGTAGAGTTTGGTTGGTCATTCAATTTGTTTTCGCCCCATGGGGGGGTTTTGAGGTAGCGACGCAATGTGATTAATGGCCTGCCCAAGTCATCCCAGAGTCAAGTGGGATCCAGAGCCTGCCACCCACCGCCTTGGCGTTTAATGCGAAGCCCGAACCTCAAAACCCACAGAAAAATTTCTTGGGGGCGGAGGAGAAAGAGAGCATATGCCCTCATGCACAGATTATCGTTCCATTGTCACTTAACTCCAACCAGCGGAAAATAAAAAAACATCCGATACTTCAAGTACATAAAACAGATGAGAAATGTTTTTTGAAGCCATTTTAATTAATTCTTACTTTTCCTTTTCCTTTTCCTTTTTCAATTCTAATTGGATAAATACAATTTAAACAAGTTCCTAACTCCTAACATGATGGAAACATGGATCAACTTCCTTTCTTTTCTTTTTTTTTTTTTTTTTTTTTTTCACAATTCTTCTTGTTTCGCTTCGTTTCTTTTGTTTGTTAGTGTTCCAATTGTTGACATGTTGCAATAACAAAATTGGTAGTATTTATGTCATGTAGTAAACTGTAGTGTATGATTATGATCTATAATCTAAAATTACACCTTTCTAGTCATTTAATCCAAGATCATCAAATCGAACCACAATTATAATTATTGAACATCCGCTCTACGTAAGGCATCCCAACCTAATAATAAATCCCCGAATGCCCAATATCACGATGAGGAACATTCCCGCCCATTTAACGATGTATGAATATGGCCAAATATATTTGATATTCGTATTTTCTGATATCCTCGGCTATAATTTGCATTGAATCAGGTTTTTGCAGTCTCTTTTCTTCAGTTAGTTCAGTATTTTTTTTTTTTTTTTTTGCAATTTTCTTTGGAACAGCTTATTTCACTACAATTTTTGCAAAAATTTTAAATGAATCATTGAATATGTCTAAAAGTCCATTTTTTTCCCATCATATTTAGTATTGTGTGATCTTCCCAATTGGTTCGACCTACCCTGTGGCTCATTCAATTTACCTTTTCTTGATTTTGATTTGGAGCACAAGGTAAAAAGTTAAAAGTTAGCAATTTTCAGGGTATGTTTTGTTTTGTTCAACAACGAGCCTAAACACAAATCCACAACGGCCACAACCATTCCAATATTGAAACATTGCATCTCAAACAGAGAGGGAAATCACAAACACATATTGGTGTGTTGCTGGTGGATAGTTCTAGTCTTTTTTGTCGTAAGTCAAATGATCTGATGTAGACCGGACTTGTTTGAGCTGCCGTAACCCATAATTTCGTAAACATCTGGTTATACCCAATGTTCATACACAGTTGTTTTGTGATATCCACGTAACATAAAGAATTTAATGAAAGAATTTTATCCTCCCCTATTGTTCTTGTGTTTAGTTCGTCCTAAAAAAAAAGAACGGCAGGCGGGGCGTTGGCAGCGTGTCGCAGGACAGGGCTTTAGGAAAGAGCACAAACTAAATCGGGGTAATTTATTTCTCGAATTGTTAACACATTCTCCAATGAAATTTCATTCTTTCAATATTGCTCTCTCTCCCTCCACTCGATGTTGCCACGCAAAGCCTCATCATCAATCACAACCGATGAGGAGATCTGGAATTCATGTATGATGTTATGAGCAATATGATCCCAATGTCGAAAAAAAAAAAACGAAAACGAACCCTCGAAGTACGAAATGTATTGTTTGTATTCAACTTGAAACTCATCACAGACGAGGGAGACCTGTTTAGTTGATTCTAGATTTATTTATTGATCCGTGGCCCCATCTTCATAATTATACTTCTACATATAAACTCATCGTCAACTGCCAAAGGCTGATAAGTGCAAGTGGTAGCAACTACGTAAGTTGTAGGTGAGTTGGTTAAACCCTCTTTCCCATAGTTACAAGTTAAGGGAAGGGTATGAAAATGAATTAATGCAGCTTAACAAACCTTCACTTGTAACTACTAACCAACTCCATTATAACCATAAGGACCACAACTATAAGCTATTTATAGAAATTTCTTATCCTAAAATAGAATCAAACAATACTAAAAAAAAAAAAAAAAAAAAAAAAAAAAAAAAAAAAAAAAAAAAAAAAAAAAACCCAAAAAAAAAATCCTGAGCCATCGTAAATTGAACCGACACTTGCACCGGTATTTGAACTCACACTTATACAAGCATTTACACAAACATGCTTGATATGTCCTACTACACTTACATATGCAATGAAATTTACCGTTGATTCATGTATAAATAGGGCTGTTGGTGTAGTGAAAAAAAAAGGAAAAGTACAAGAAAAAGGAAACCAGGACACGAAAAAATGTAGCGCGATGGCACACGAAATCCAAGCGAAACAAAAAGGAAAAAATGTACCGCCAAAAGCTTAACGAAAACAAAAAGGATACTTGCTTTCCTAATTAAGAGAAAAGATAGTAAATGAATGGCCATCTTCTGTAACATTTGTAAAATTTGTTAAAAATTTTTGTCTTTTGTTTTAAAAAATAAGTTTTTTTGTGAATTATTATTATTTTTGAGTTTCTTGGGAATAATAAAATTATTAAACTTCATACTAAAAAGTGTCTATTACTGCAATATACTTATACTACTTATACTTCTATTAATACTACAACAAATACTTTCTATTCTCATTGAAACCTTTTTTTACATATCATTATTAGTTCCTGTATGATCTTAAATGTACATATTATATTATATATTATATATTAATGTTTTATGATCCCCCACCACATCCTCGCTCGCCTTGATTTTCTTTCACTTCTCAACATTTAACTTAACCACTTAGTTACTGAGATAACATACATATATCTACCTATATCTACCTATATATTTATATATTATAATATCCACCCCAACCCTTTTAATTTTCATACATTCCCACATATTATTTCATAATTTAATATCCACACGCCTTGGTGCGATTATTACTTTATTATTGTCAATTTTTTTTGTCCACCCTAATCTTTTCCACACTAAATTCAGCCCGAATCCCCAACCCACTTACCCATACCACATCTGATAATTTTTTATAAAAAAATAACACCAAAAGGTATTCCATTTTTCCTTCCTTCCTTCCTTCCTTCCTTCTTTCTGATATTTCACACTTTTCACCATTGATAGAAGGTTTTCAAATTGTCTTCTATAGAAATTGAACAGTGTTCTCATATTTACTACCCAAGGCACCGTCCGATATACAATTGATATACTTCGGATTCATCTATACAAGTGTTCACTGGAGGTAAACTAGAAGAGCAGATCAGAGCAGATCAGAGCAGATCAGAGTAGAATAGATCAAATCAAATCAGATCAGATCAGATAATAGATTTGATCAGAACAAGTCACATCATTAGCATATCACATCGTTTCATACCATGAATAATAAACTAAATGGATCAGGTATCACATTTTTCAAAAACCTAACTACAATGAATAAACATTATAAAAAGCTAATCATCCTTATTTTTAGTTGTCTTTCATTCGCCATATTTTTGCATATTTTAAGTCCCAACAAACCTATTTCACCCGATTTATCATTATTTCAAACTCAACAATTGCAAATTAATCGATTAATTCCCAATAGTAATCCACAAGCCATTCGAGTGATTACTGATTTTAATGTTCTTAAATGTAATATTTATAGCAAATGTAACGTTCCTAAAGGTTATGTTCAATTGTTCCCCAATTTAAATTATTATCATAATTCTAAAATTAAGAATGATTATTATCTTATTGTTAAATATCAGTCATTAATAGAAGCTACCAAAATCATTACTGATATTACCACTAGCAAAAAAGATGATTCTTATGAAGAAATTAAACTTGATGATCAATTGAAGTTGTATAAAAAAATTGTCATTTCAAATACTCAACATCCTATTGATAAAAATATCCCTATACTACGATCAATTGATATTTTGTTTGGTAATAATGATTTAATTGATTCAAGACCATACCATAGTACATTACATTTATCCAATAGTGATACTATCCATGGTATATTGTCATTAAATATGATGAATTTGGATCAACAAGAAAAATTACAAGAAAGTGATCAAATTTTGAATAATGTTCGAGATTCTCAAGTGATTGAAATCAATAATAATCCAAAATATAAAATCATGCAATTATCGGATTTACATTTTGGACAAGATTTAGGCCGTTGCGAAACCATTATTGGTGATAAAGATAACGATAATGTTGATGAAGAAAAATGTACTTCTGATTTGAAAACTTTAAAATTTATTGAAAATTCCATTTCTCAAGAAAAACCCGATTTGATTGTCATTACTGGAGATTTGATTGATATTCATCGTTCTATTGATTATAAATCCATATTATTGAAATCTTTACAACCTATTTTAGCCGAAGGAATTAAATTCATTTATACATTTGGTGATGAAATTGATGATATAGAAACAAAACTTTCAATTGTTTCATTTTTATCAACTTTACCCAATTGTTTAAATACCTTACCACAAGATTCCAATTTACATGGGGTTACGAATTATAATTTCCAAATAAAACAAGAGAAACAATCAGCAAGTATAACGGTGTTGGATTCTCAAGATCATTTATTGGATGATTCACAAATCAATTATTTATATCGAATCAATAATGAAATCATGAATGATTATAAATTATTGTTTTTCCATTATCCAATCCCACAATTTAGACCCAAGGGGAAATTTAAAATTGTTGGATCTTATAATGAGAAACATCAATTGGATACTAAAACCAATGTACAATTTCATGATGATATTATAAATTGTGGATATAATGTAATTGGTGTTGGTCATGAACATGAAAATGATGCTTGTTTGTTGAGTGAATCAAAAACAAATTCAATTTGGTTATGTTATAATAGTATAACTGGTGATTCAGGTATAACTAAATTGGATAATAATTATATTCGTAAATTAAGAATTTTTGAAATTATTTTCACTGAAAATAAAATCTTGAGTTGGAAACGTGAAGAAGTTAATAAAAGTGCTTTTGATCATCAAGAAATTTATCAAAAAGATAAATAGAAAGTTATATATATATCAGCATCTCCTTCTTGCTTCAAATATTGTGTATAGGTATATTTCTGTATTTATTAAATGAATTTATATAAAAGAATGTTTTAATTCAGAATTTCCATTCTAATGATATCGATGCGATACAATCTTCCAAACTGACTTAGTAGGTCCATGCTGTACAAAGTAAATCATACTGGTTTTGAAAACAACAGGGAATAGAATTAACGACTCCACGACACCAATTTTGAAATTACAAATCAAATCCCCAGTTGGAATCAAAATAATCACCCAGTAAACCCTAATAACATGGGTTAAATCTCATCTGGAAATTGGTACCATAAGTACCCAGTATCGAAAATCCAACCTTCAAAGTTCAACATTATTTGTAACAACCACTCATACATCACGGAAATGTCATAAAATTTTCCAATCACGTGACTGATTGACAACCAGAATTTTTTTTTTGTTTTTATTTATTTTTTCTCCCCTACAAACAAAACCTCATCTCAAAACGCTTTTTTTTTTTACAACAACCTACCAGTCAACCTACCAATCAACTAACCAACTAAAAGCAAAAAGCATATATAAACATGGGTAAAGCAAAGAAAACAAGAAAGTTCGCTGCTGTCAAAAGAGTAATTAATACCAAAAAGGACCAACGTCTACTCACACCATCTTCATCTTCATCTTCATCATCATCTAAAAAATCCAATACATCAAAAGATGATCCAGAATTAACCAGATCAATACCACAAGTATCCTCAGCATTATTTTTCAAATATAATGAATCGATAAAACCACCATATCAAGTATTGATCGATACAAATTTTATAAATTTTTCCATTCAAAAGAAAATTGATATCATTAGGGGATTAATGGATTGTTTAATGGCAAAATGTATCCCTATTATAACTGATTGTGTTATTGCCGAATTGGAGAAATTGGGAAGTAGATATAGAATAGCGTTAAAATTAGCTAAGGATCCAAGAATACAACGATTAAGTTGTAGTCATAAGGGTACATATGCTGATGATTGTTTGGTTCATAGAGTGATGCAACATAAATGTTATATTGTGGCTACTAATGATGCTGATTTAAAGAGAAGAATAAGAAAAATCCCTGGGATTCCTATATTAAGTGTAGGAGGACATTCTTATGTCATTGAAAGATTACCTGATGTGTTTTAGGTGGGATACAAGGATGCTTTTTTTTGTATTTATCGACGTTTATTGTTTAATTTTTTTTTTTTTTTTTTTTTGTTATGAAGATAGAATTGAATATATATATATATATATATATATATTACATGCATAAATGATTTTGGGATGTTTTTTTTGTCTTTGGACTGTTCACTGTGTTTATTTGTGTGTGGATTCTACTACTGCAAATCCTGATGCTGTTGTTATTGTTCTTGCTGTTGTTATTTGCTGGGAAACATGTTTAGAGAATATTCCAAGTTTCATACATGTGAAGAAGGAGTAAGAATTGAAGAAGAAAAGGGGAAAAGGAAGGAACCACCACCACCGATAATAGTAGTACCACCAGTACATGATCAAAATAATCAAGGAGGTGCTGCTGTTGCTGTTGCTTGCTCGCCCATAATAATTAATCGACAGTTATTTAAATTATCCAACGTATTGGAATTTGAAAATATTTCCATGGCAAAAATGTCCACCAGCCCTGCGTTTTCATTTAAAGATTTTGATAACCCACAAGAAGTTTACAAATTGTTGGTTAGTTATAATCAGTTGATTGAATTGATTATTCTGAAGAATAATGAATTAAATGTGGTGAAGTTCAAATGTCATGAGATTATCCATACTTTACTAAAACAAGTAAATCAGGCACAAACACAAGGACAGGTACAAACACAAGGACAGAATGATAATCATCACCACCACCACCACCACCAACAACAACCAATTAGAAACGGGACGAATTCTGCTGACGAGATTTGCAAGAAGTTACAAGATATCTTCAACCCAACGGAAGAGTTTGATTCTACCCTATAGAGCGGATAAGCACGATAAGATAAAGATGAATTGATAAAAAAACAAAATTAATATTGATATTAAATAAAAAAAAATTATAATCTATATAACTATTTTGGTGAACCCAAAACACCGAATAAAAATTAAAAAAAAGCTTTCCCTCTTGATTCCTTTTTAATTTAATTTTTGGATTAAATTAAAATTACTTTATTAAACTGTATAATACAACAACAAAACACACAAACAAAAAAAGACAAATTAGATAAAATTAAATAAATTCAAAACATCCTTTTTTTCCCTTTGAGTTTTTTTTCAAATTTTCAAAATTTTCAGATATTTTTTTATATTAGAATGGAGATAATATTATCTAGTATAATAAAGCGGCACCGATAGCGGCCAAAGCAGCCAAACCAGTGACAGAGTTCAAGGAAGCACCGGAACCAGCAGTGGTGGTGGTAGCGTTGGTAGCATTGTGGGAAGCGTTACCGGCAACAGTGGTGTTGGTGGTAGTGTTGGTGAATTTAGCGTTGATGGAGGCAACTAAGGCTAATGAAGCGATAACTTTGGTGAATTGCATTGTAAGAATATTTGTAGATGAATAAAGATGGTTTCTATAATAATGAATAAAATTATCCTTAATAAAAGAAAAGAAAAGAAGAAAAGAAAAGAATCCTATAAAAAAAAAAAACCAAAAGTTATTGGGAAATCTTCAACCCTTTTTATATTAAACAACAATTAAGAATAGGGCAGCAACGTCTAAGTATTATGAGAGAGAAAGAAGAAAAAAAAAATTTTTCTGTGAAAGTTTCTTTTTTGCTTTGGGCTCTTTTTTTAAACTTTTGTGTAACATATGAGTCTGTGTGCAGGGCGGACATCCGATAAATGAAGGCAAAAAAAAGAAACCCCAATTACACAAAAACACAAGACATACAAAATTAGTCATTTTGACCATTTGACACGCCTTGCATTTCAGGAGCAAAACACCCACAGTTTAACGTATATGCCGGACAAAATGAACCTAATTTGGATAAAATTGTTACCTAATTTAGAATTTTCAACAACAGACACAAAAACCCAACTCAGGTCAAATACAAAAAAAAAAAAAGAAATTTTGAAAAAAAAAAAAGGTTTTGAATTTTTGTGTTGCGGTTGCAAGTTTTAACACCCCCTGTATTGAAAAAAAACATTGGTTACACAAAGCAACGGTTTTCTAGTGGCAAAATATTTGGTAGCACGTGAACTACCAAAACATTGAGAGTAAGAGTCAACTGGAGCAAGAGAGAGAGAGAGGAATATATAGGGAGACCGTAATTGCAAAGAATAAAACCAGGACTAAGGAGTAGTAGAAGCTTGCTATGAGGCTTATGGGTCATCTAAGATGAATACGAACAAAGGTTCAGGGGAGAATTTACAGCAAAAAAGGAAGGACTAGAAGATTGGGGGCCATTATTATTTCTATCATTGCTATGATCTCCACTACTATTCACTTTACGCTGTCTTTCTGTCGGGTCGGTTGCTATTCTTAGGAATGGTGGGGCGGGTTCGGAAGTATGAAGTTGGCGGGGAGGGGGGAGCCAGTGGGAAGAGCAATTGAACGGCAATTAATAATTCTGTGGTGTGAAATTTTCCAGAACTTCGCCTTGTTTTTTTCTTTTAATCATCGTGCACTACGATGCTAAATAATTTTTCCGTCTAGCTTTTTTTTTAATTTAGTTATCTGCAGTACATGTACATTGGTGCCAGTGCTTATCTCATCGTGCCCACCTGTGTTCCCTTTGCTGTCGTTTCTTTTTTTTTTTTTTCTTCTTTCGTAGTAGTCGTTGTGCTTCGAGAAAAGGACAAGTCGTAGACCCATGAGGGTAAGTTCGAGGAAAAATTTCCGCGATGGAACACGTGAACACTACCACCACCACCGCCACACCTGGCAATGATACCCGCAGCTGCACGCGAAGATAAATTTTTATTTTCTTTCGTCTACATTTCTGTTAGTCTTCGTCTTGGGATCTTTTCCCCCGTCTATACGGTATTTTATATGCTTCAATGTTGTAAACAAACAAATAAACCAAAGCAAATCAGAGCAAATCAGAGCAAATCAGAACAAAACAAAACAAAACAAAGACTATAACTGAGAAGAGACCAATCGCGTAACCATTTGCACTAAACGTGGTGTCTTTTTTTCGTGTTCTTGACGATATGGAAGTGGAAAGTAATTTAGATAATTGCCATTTAGTAATGAAAAAAAAACCGGAAATTCGTAAATAATAGGGGAGAGATAGATAGGTAGAGAGTTGTATGTGTGTGAACGTGTGTGTGTGTGGAATTAGGTTGACAAGAATTTCAGTGGTTTGATAAGAAAGCAAAGGTTAAGGGAATTCCGATTCGTTTCTTTTTTCATTACACTTTACTGTGTATTATATTTGTACTACATTTATCTTTGATATTTATATAATATTTGAACTCTCTTTTCTTTTTACTCTTAGATAGGCTTTATGGGTTGTAGTTGTAGTTGTAGTTGTAGTTGCTCTTGTCGGACTAGAAACACTGTACTTTTTTTTTTTAATAAAAAAGGGGGCAGATTGAAACGGCAGTCCCATTCTGATACTCATATACTGAGACGAGAAAAGACAAGAAAAATGAGTTGCTATTTTTAGAATAATAGCCCGTGAATCACCGTGTACTGCAACAATAGATTCTTTTACCTTGCTATTACAAGGAATGTGAGTGTCAGTAGTAGTAGTAGTAATAGTAGTAGTGGTAATAGTACTGATGTGACTTACATTGAGTGTAGTCCATGAAAACGAAAAAGCCTGTTTTATTTAGTGTACACTAAGTGAAAAAAAAGTAACACAACCATACTGTTAAGAAGAAGATCCACAAAAGATCAAAATGCAATATGAGATAAGAGTTTTTCCAGGAAGTTTAATTTACCCACGCTCAGGCAGACGAAAATTGTTAAACGGACTGTAAGAGATGAGGCATGAAACATGAAACAAAAAGAGTGTGTGACGATGTGATTCAAAAATTTTTTGCATCCTTATTGTTATTTCGAACGTATCACATATCTCCAGAGGTAAGTTCAATTGAGCTCCGTCTTCATAATGTGACAATAGTTCGTCTTGTCTCATTATTCAACTGTCGGTAACCGCCGCTCCTCTACCTCCCCCCACTGCCAGTTCATTATGCATAAATGTTTTGTGATACTTCTAAAAATAATAATTAATTGCAAAAATAAAATAAAATAAAATAAAAATAAAAATTTAGTAATCTTAAAATATCGCTGCTGTTGTTTCGTGAAGAAAATTCGCAATTTCAATCGAGTCGAAATCAGATGAGATTAGACAAGAGAAGAGAAGAGTACGGAGTTCTCACAACACCATACCCACTACGGAAGCATAAAGCCGAGTAAAAATAAACCCAATAAGAAAAAATAAAAGCCATTAATTAATTTAATTTAAATTGAAATTCTTTTGGTGGCAATTACTCTTGGAATTTATGTATGTGTAATATATATATGTATGTAAGTATTGCTTGGGATAGCCTCCCACGGCGGCAGCGACGGCGGCGTAAAATTTTTCATCCCGCCTTAGTGTCTAAATTTTGTTTTGTTTCTATTTAATAAATAATAACTAAGAATATTTGAAACCCAAGAAAACTAGCCTAGCCCTTTTTTTTCTATTAACCACGACCCCCCCCACGCAAATAACATTACCGAATCACACGATACCCACAGCCAAAAACGCAAAACATTTATTGATCTATTTGAATCAGAAATACTTTCGTGTATCTTGTTGTGTTTTCATTTTCTATTGTTAACTCTAGTGGAAAAAAATTCTCCCATTGATCAATAGTTAACTATGCAACCTTTGCCTTGAACCTGTGTGGTATGTAACTAAACAACTAAATAACTAAATACCTTAATTTCATTCTCTTAATCTTCGCCTGCCACTTGCGCTTTACCGTCCTATTCGTCTCCTCCACATTAAGCTCTCCTGCAATGGCTCCAAAAAACCCTCTCCCGAGCCCATAATTATGTCTTGCATATAAGAGTAATCTATAATTATACTTTCATTTCGTGGTATAAACACTATTGAGACAATAAGAGAGGATTCATTTATTGATTTATTCACTAATTCATTCATAGATTTTATTTATTCATTCTTTAACAAGGTACACACTTGGTAGTGTCCTTAGTTTTTGTAAACCTGCACCATGACTTAAAAAAAAAACATAAAATGGGGGGTGTAATATATGTAAGTATATACTTTTTAAACTTACTTATGTCTAATACCGTGCATAAGGCGGCCTTTCATCACACAAAAATATTAAAACACAGCCAGCTTTTTTTTTTAATTTTGGATGGTTACATTGAGTGTCAAATATTTCCACAAAATGAATCTTAAGAAATGACACACACAATAATTCATAAATAATAATTTAGAGAAAGTGGGAGAAAAAAAAAATTTCGTGTTTTCCTTCGGTACATTTTCCAGTTTAAAAAAAAAAAAAGGGGTACAATAATTTTTCACAAACTGCGCGTTTCGTGTCTTATATATTCCTATTACTAGCCTAGCAAAAGTATAGTCTAGGCTTGCTTGACCTTATAGTAAGAGATGTAGGGGGGAAGGTGGGATGAAACGTATCGAACATCAATTTTACCCTTTATTGTAAACGGAATAAGGGGAAAACGGAATAAAGGCGACTCATCGAATTTCAGATCAGCGTCATAATTATTATTATTATTATTATTACTATTACTATTAATAGTATTTAGTTGATCCAGATCATATGTAGAAAAAAAAAAAAAGAAATCGTCATACTATGCCCAACTCTCTAACGCAAACTTACATTTTACTTGTGTGTGTATGGGATTTTCTATCGTGTAATTAGTAATTTTTTTGGTAGTATCATCGGTAGGGACTATTGCTGGTAAATCGTCTGTCAATTCTTTTTTTGGAGAATCGTGGTTATGAACAATAGCAACCCGACAACAACTTCCACAATCAAATCAAAAAAACAAAGATTGTATGTCCGAATGAATGCATACGTGAGACTGATTGTATAGTAGATTTCCTTGACCACATACGTTGCCTCTAGTAATTGAATGATTCAACTATTCAAAATTAAACCAGAAGTGGGGCAACTCCGGATCATCATGCAAATTTATCCGAGGCGAGCAAATAAACAGTCATGAGCTGGTAAAACTAAAACGTACACAAAACAACAGCAATAACCACAGCAATAGCAAGCAAAAACATGAGCAATATCACACATACATATATAGAGTACGTGTAAGACGACGCGAGAATCATTACTTCCTAGAATCATGGGGCTTAGTTAGTTTCATGGAGTTACCGGATATTCAATGAACTTTGTGCGCCAAAAAATTGCAAACACTAGTGGTTGGGGTGCACACGCACAAAATAATCCGGAACAGTAGGAAATGGAACTGGAATTGGAAATGCAAATGCAAATGCAAATGCAAAAATACAAAAAAAAAACTACTAACCCTAACCCAATATAGAATTCCTCTTTTTTTTGCGTGAGTTTTTGCTTGCTGGTTACGAATTTGCCACTATTGGTTAGAGATCGGGTGGGATTTTCTTTCTTTTTGGGTTTACTTTGATTGGTTTTCTTATTGGTTGCAAAATAAAATTCTCTCTGGAGATCTGAAAAAATATTGGTTCCAAAATTTTATTAATTTTTTTTTTTAATTTTTAGCAGTTTGAATACTTAGTATAACAAAAAAAAAATATAAGTAAATTTGGAACACTTTTGTTTTTTTGCAATTATCACGGCATAACGAAATCCTTAATCGAGTTGAACAATTGAAACCAATACACTGCTTATAAACAGTTGAACTTTCTTTCTTTGGCTTTTCTTTTTTTTTTTTTTTTGGGAGAGTTTTATGTCTATATAATTCACTCCGTCTTTGTTTCTGTTTTCCTTTTTAATCCCACCTTTCTCCTTCCTCCCTCCTCCCTCCTCCTATTCCTATTCCTACTCCCTCCCTTTTTTTTCTTACAAATTTCAAAGAATGTATCATCAACTTTACTTCTTCTTCCATTAGAATTGAATCCATATAAAATCCAATTTTATATTTATATATATATAAAATTTATTTTGATAATTTTTTGTATGCCTAAAGTCAATAAAATTATTCAAAGATTGGTTAATCAAGAACGAATACAACTGAATGAAATAATAGAAAACTCACCTTTAATAGGAACATCGACAACGCCACCAGCATCATCTTCATTATCATCATCACAACCACCACCACCACCTCCTCCAACGTCATCATCATCTTCAACATCGGTTATTCCTTCTACTCAATTACAACGAAAACGAAGAACCACCATTTCTAGGTCACAACGTTGTATTGCAGATTCTTCCAAAATTTCATTAGTCCCTCAGATGAGAAGAAATGCAACCATTCATCAAATTCTGCCTGCTTCTTCATCAGCTTCATCATTGGCTGGAGTATCAATAAAAGAAAATAAAGATCATGAAGAGGATTTATTCCCATTTATAAATTTCAATGAGTTTGAATTTTCTCATCGAGGAACCATTCTAAATACTCGTACTAGAAGTTCCAAAAAGAATCATCCAAATAGCAACAATACCAACTATCAAAATAGTTTTAACGACAACAATATTCAACAGCGTATCTATTATCATCCACATCCACATCCACATCCACATCCACCACTTCCTATAAATCCATCAAATACGATAAATAACACAAACAGTTCAACTTCAAGTACTGTTATTCAAAGAACAAATGATAATTTATCAATAGTTTCTTCCAATTTAGGTATTGAAGATAATTTTTATCTAAATATCATATCTGATGATGCTTCGTTTCAACCTCATCTAATAACCACAAATACCAATACAAATACGAATACCAACAGCAATACCATTTTTCAAAATTATACCAACAGCAATTCCAATACAAATACGAATTGTAGTAGTGTGGGGACTAGTGGAACAACGATCAATCCAAACATTAATGGTGTTGTTGGAGTTAACGTTACGGTGGTACCCAATGGATCAATTTGTACTGCTTCAAGTACGAAATATACTATGGGAAGAAAAAAAGTTAAGAAGTTGTATACTTCATTGGATTATTCTAGTGATCATGTTCTGATTGAAGAAGATGAACCTGAAGAAGATGAAATTGATGAAATTGATGATTATCTATATGATTATCAAGATCTTGAATCTGGAGAAAATTATGATGAAGCTAAAGAACGTGAAGATGAAGATGAAGATGAGGAAAAACAAATACATCTAAGAATTCATCAGAGTTTAGAAAGACAGATGGCTTTGGATGATACATTATATGGGGTTTCAAATAATAGGAGATCTAGAGATAATAGTAATAACAACAATTACAATGATGTTGAAGAAGTTGATGATGATGCTACAATTCAAGAAATCGTTAGTATAGCTAGTCGGATAACCAACCAAGATCAGAACACATCATACAACAACACTACACCATTGATATCAAATCAACACACACAATCACAATCACAATCACAATCACAATCACAATTGCCATCTTCAAATCATCAGTTATCACGACCTTTACAAAATAACCACCATGATGTCTCATCGCCTGGTAATTATAATAATCCATCACCTTCTACTGGTACCGCACTCCCAGCTACTTCATCATCATGTAAAACAAATACGACAAATCAAACAGCTACCAATTCGTCAACTTCTACCAAGCATTGTATTACTAACGTATTGAATTTTATGAAAAAAAAGATGAAAAATGTTCGTAGTTTATGGTCGATTAAAACAAATCGATCATCTTCGATGTCATCGCCATCATTACAAAAACCAATTACAATAACAACTGGTACTGATACTACTATTACTACTTCTGTTAGTACCACTGGTGATGGATCAATAGATGCTAGTGGGAATACTAATAACATAGGTCAATTACCACCCCAGTTATCAATTGGAAATCCGAATCAAAAGATATACACTCATGAGAACTCCAATTTAACCAATTCTTCAAAAAGACTATTGATCTTGAATAAGAAATATGGCAAACGTAAACGAAAAGGAGAACCCATTACCAATTCAAATAATCCCAATCCCAATCCCAATCCCAATCCCAATTCTTCCAAAGACAATAATCCTACTCCTACTTCTACACAAATTACACGTTATAATTACAATCAGAATCATCCAATCAGTACTAGTAATATTAACAATCCTCATCTTCCACCATATTTGCAGCATCTTCATAATTATACTTATCCCAACCATAGTCATAGTCATATTAACAATCACAATATTAATAGCAACCAAAATCATAATCATACCAATGCGGCCCATCCTGAAGATAATATGAGTACATTAGATGAAGTATTTGTTAAAGATGATCAAGTTGCAGGTGCATTACTTTATATTATTAGTGAATATCCTGATGCTGAAAATACTGGCAGTGGTGGTGGTGGTCGAAAATTGGTTAAACAAGAATCATATTATCGTAGCACCAATGCTAATGCTAATGCTATAGTTAACAACACTAGAGGTAATGAAAATCGCGTTAACCGTTATTTCAAGTATCGCTATAGTAAGAATAATAATCATGATATTAGAGGTCAGGCTCATCAGAAGAGGAGTAATATACAATATCTAGAGAATGGTATGATGATACAAGAAAGAATGGGTGGTAGAGAAATGATAATTAACAGTAACAACAATGACGATGATGATGAATATACCGTTGATGGTGATGAAGGAAATGGGAATGTTGTTGTGGTTTTTATTGATAGAATTGAAGAGAGTTCCAATGATGGAGATGATGAACAGAGTGATTACAATTTGCATGGATTTGACATTGAAAATGATGGTGATGAAGAAGAAGATGACGAAGAGGACGTAAAAGAACAACTGAAGGAAGCAGTAGAAGCCGATGCTGCAGAAGAAGAAGAACGTAGGATGGCAAATAATAATAGTGTGAATAATCATAAGAGGAATACTGACTTGGCGTTATTTCACAAGTAGTAAATAATTTCAATGTGTTCTAAGAAAAATATATATATATAATTTGTACTTTTGTTGTTGTTGGGGGGGGGAGAGGGAGTTATTTTATGTGGACCAAAAAAAGTGATGGTGGGTTTTTTAAAAGCACAGGGTAAGGATTTGATAGGATAAGACAAGATAATTATATGACATGACATGACAGGGTTATCTTTATTCCATAAATCGATAGTCCGATATCATTGGCTAGTGATTAACCGATAGCACACATAAAGGAATTTTTTTTTTTTCGCAATATTTTGGTTTTTCTTTTCGCATTTGGTAGCTGTGGTTCCAGCTTATTATTTTTGCATCTGCAAATTATTGCTCTCAAACTGATAAGAGCATTCGCCGCTTATCTCTGACGTGATGTACTAAAGGAAAAGCTAAGGCATTCGGTGATACATACACGAGAGTCAATCAAAACTAGCGATGACTGTTGATTGAACTGCATGTAATCAATCATAGTCATACTTTGTTGCATTCTATTTGAGTCCACTAGTGGTGTAATGGAAAAAAAATTTTCATTTGGTAGTTTGTATTATATTATATTATCTCTTATTTGATTATTAAATAAAAATCATCAGTTAACGAAGTAAATTTTCTTGTCCCGCCCGTTTTTTCATCTTCATCTTCTTCTATTGGTGGCAAAATAGACAGATATGAACACAGTGGTCGTACGGCAGTATGCAATGTGTGGCGTTGTGCCTTGTATTACATCCTCAATGGTGCCGATATGGTTGGTATCATTATTGGCGTGGTATTATGTGATTGTGTGAGCGTGCAAATATGCCCAAAAGAGAGCAGTCACAATTTTTCTTTTTTTTCTCTCTATATTTTTTTTTCTTTCCGCTAGTTTTTTTCTGTTGGCTTCTTTTTTTTCTCTTTTCGTAATCTCCATTCTTACACCACACTACATTTATATCAATCAATCTCCACAACTACTACAACTACCACCATCACAACTACCACCCCCAACAGTACGAAGAATACCACCATGACATACGCTACAGGAAGAGGAGGTGCCGGCAACATCCACTCCGACAAGAACAAAACGTCGGAAAACAACGTCATACAACAAACAAAATCGAGAAATTCCCCAACCCCACAGCAACTGAATGACAACTCCAACGGTCTTAACCCAGTAACATCCCATAACAGCAAAAAAGTATACTATTCCACCGGTAGAGGAGGTGCAGGAAACATCAAATCTTCAGACCAATTACCTTCTCCTAAGTTGGCACCTCAAGGTTCCAATACCCCATATTTGCACACGGCTAAGGTCACTACGGGTAGAGGAGGATATGGTAACATGATAAATAATGATGATCCTGAATTAACTAGAAAATTACAAGATGTGGACGGGTCTACATCTTCTCCAAAGAACGATCTTTATGCTGTAACGTCAAATAAATCGTTTAGTGTTGGCAGAGGAGGGTTTGGTAATATGATCTCGAGAACAAGATCTTCTGAAAAATCCAGTCATTCTGCTGCTGAAGATGTGCCTAATTTATACACCGTCTCTTCTCAACCTGAGAAAAGAGATAAAAAGAAGCAAGGATTCTTGGGCAAAATTAAGGAAATATTCACTTAGACAAAAAAAATTTGATCTAGAGTTGATCCAGAGGAGACTTAGAGTTGATCCAGAGTAGACTTAGAGTTGATCCACAGTAGACCTATAGATGACCCAGAGTTGACCTTTAGGTTACCAACATTTGAACATTATTTATCGTTTTTTTTTTAATTTTTTATTGCATCTATAGTTTTTTGTTTTTTTTTTTTTATATTCTTATCATTCCTGACAACTACAATTACTATTTACTAATACATTATCTATTTTTCATTCTAACAAAAATCATTGGGACAACAAAAAGTCTCTAACTTTATCCAATGCTCTAAATCTATGACTAATGGTATTTTTAACACTCTTATCCATTTCTGCATAAGTTTGAGTAAATCCAACCGGTTCAAATACAGAATCCCACCCAAAATTAGTTGGTCCTCTACTTGGCACAATATTTCCTTCGGTAATACCTTGGAAAATCTTCACTTCTTTACCTGGTCCTTCACAATATCCAAAGGTACAAATGGCTCTGGCCAGTTTATCTTCAAATCCTTGCAACATCTTAACCAATCCATCCAATCCAACTGATTGAACAAACCATTTGATATAAGGGCCAGGTAAATAATTGTATGCTTTAAATCCAAGACAAGTATCTTCAACTAAAACAGGTCCATTGATTGCCTTGGCAGCAGCTTGGGCTTTTTGTATGGTGACGTCTTCAATGGTACCTTGTACTTCATCAAGGTCGATGGATTTGTTGGTGATGGTGAATTTACCAACTTTGTTTGTATCTGATGAAGAAGAAGAAGTGGAATCTTGGGAATTGGACAAGATTTGAATGACTTCTTTCAATTTATTTGCATTTCCTGTAACGAAGGTGATTGTGGCCATAGTGTGTGTTCTGCTGTAATGGTGGGATACAAGGTTAAACAGAAGAATCGATGGGGTTTAACTTATACGATTTGCTTTTTTTTAACGGCCGCTGGTCGCGTTTGGAGATGAGAGAGGAAGCAGGCAAGTTGGTCGACTGTTATTAGTCATAGATCCATTATTCTCTGGAAAAGTATTAGTCACAGATCCTTCAGTATCTACAAAGGTATCCCGTCATTTTATAACACAGAAGAGAATAAGCAAAGTCTTACAATTAGTCAAATTGTGAATATATACTTTTATTGTGCTATTTTTGAAATAATTAATATGTACAGAACACACATGCAAGTAAATATATATACGCCCATGATATTAATGTCTAATATACATCCCTTCTGAATCTCACTCACTTATTTACCTAATCTCTTTCTTAATGCCCTTTGAGCCTTTCTTCTCTTCTTATACTTATGTTTCTTCATCTTCAATCTTCTTTTTCTCAACACCGACAAGGCATGCATGGTGTTACTATCATCCTCGGCATCAACAGTATCCAAATCAAATTCTTTTGGTGTAGTAGGCTGGAAACTATCCACAAGTCTAGTATTGGTGAGGTTATTGTGGTGAGTTAAGTTGTTGATGTACAATGATTGACCAAACATTGGTCGTATCATGAAAGTATTGCTACTTGAGAATGAGTGAGTGGATGCGGATGCAAATCTGGAAAATATTGAAACTCCAGTACCACTTCCACTAGTAAACCTAGGAGTGAACTTAACCAATGATCTGAACATGGGTAAATAGGTTTGGCTATGGTACTTTTCACTATTGACAATGAAATTTTTTTTTTCTTCCTTCGTTCTTTTTGTTTGGCCGAAAAATTTTCTCACTGGAAAGAGAACTCTCCAGGTTTACAAAATAATATAGAAAATTTCACACCCAATGGCTTATGCTTTACTGTCTATCTATCTATACAACAATGCACCCCTCTTATTTGTAGTCAATCATTGCTAACGATTCAAGCAATAATTCTCCTTCAGGTTCAGACTTAAACATTTCCTCAACTGATGCTCTTATACCCTTTGAATACACTTTCAAATTCTTTGCAATTGGACCACCTCTAGCCATAGAAGCAACGATATTTTTCTTGAATTTCTGATTCAATTGACTCCAATACAAATAACACAAAGAATCGACATTATATTTTTTCAAAATAACCGAAAGTAACGTCGTGTCACTATCATCTGCATCTGCTTCCGCATCACCATCAGTCCCTGTGGTCCAATTGCCCAATACTTCGGTCAACTTAGCAAAATAATCCGAAGACGATTCTTTAACTTCCGACATAATGGCGGTAAAGTTTCTTGGTGATTGTAGCGCTCGAGATAACTGGGTTATACCAGATTGCACCTGGCGAGAAATGGTTGACCTATCAAACACTTCAAAAAACTCATTTTTATGCAAGATATACAATGCCGATAGATTAGATTGTAATTTTTGATTCTTATATTCCAATCTTGAAAGGTGATTAAAATCACCACTTATTATATTCCCACATTGTTTAATCAAACTCGATCTTTTTGTTATAGTATTTGGTTGATAATCACGAATGATTTTAATCGATAATACATTAACTTCATTGCCCTTTTCCTTGGTGGCATTTTCATACATTTGCTTCATTTGAACATGTAATTTTGCCAATCTTACCAAATCCTTATCATTCAAACTGCTGGATGATTCTTCTATTTGTTGAATTATAAATATGAAAAAACTCGTATTACGTAACAATTCCAAGGTTAAATGAATCTTCTTTAATGCATTATTTAATTTCACTGCTTCATCATATGGTTCAATTATTTCCTTTTTAATTCTTTGAAACGGAGCATTGACTCGTTCCAAACTAGGATTTAATCGATGATTGAGTATGGATTGCCATTGGGCAATTAGTTCAAAATTGGCAATTAATGATTCATAATTAGAACTTGATATTTTGGCTATTCTTTGATCACATTCATCAAGATCAAAGGTTAATTTTTTGATAGGTGTAGAAAGGTCCAATTCAGGATTGTCACGACCATTGGTGGCTAATAATAATTCATTGGCAAATTGATCCGCTTGAAAATCACTTTCTAAAAATGCTTCAAAATCTTCAAGTTCATTGATTTGTTTCTCTTCCAATTGTGATGCCATGATTTAATGTTCAATAACAATGATAATCTATCTATGCCCTGGGGTGGAAATGTGTCTGTAGTTTCAGTATTTAACAACGTATGTCGTGGTTTATTTCTTCGCGGACAGTTTTTTTTGTCGCCAGTTTTTCAGAGCGAATTAGAACCGTATGGCACCTACTCTATCTATCTATGACAATTTATATATTTGATACATATACTATTCCGTTCTATACTTAGGTTTCAGCTGTTGATTGCCTTTTACGTTTCCTGTTCGTTCTTGCTGTGGTTTCTTGCCAAAATTCGACTTTGGTTTACCCTTTTTATAATCATTATTAAACTTACCAAAACTCTTCTTTTGATACTTTTGCTTTTTCAAAAGTTTCTTATTTGCTTCTTCTTGTGATTTTTGCAATTTAGCAATTTCCAATTTCCGTTGACGACAAATCACTTTTGCTTCTCTTTTCTTCTTTCCTGGTCTATTCTTATTCTTTCTTTGTTTCTCCTTATTTAGTTCAATCTCAATCTTAGCGTTATATTTCTTCAAATCAAGACATTTCCAAGGTTGAGTATCATGATAATATAGTTGTTGATAAACACCTTCTCCAGTTATACAACTTTGTTGGAATTGTTCCCGTTCTTTAGTGGTATATTTGGCAAAATAATAACTCTCAGGTCTTTCATTAACTATCCTCTCTTCCGATTGTTCACGAAGTGAAACTTTCATAATTCCGACTTCTTTACTTCGTCCTCGAGTTTCTGTCGCTATCTCCACTCCTGTTTTTCCATCTTCTTCTGTTGCCTTGGTGGGTTCTAAAGCAGTTGCAAATAAAGGAAACTCAAATTCATCCTCACCTTCAATTTCCTTATCATTGTTGTTATCATCATTGTTATTATTGGTACCTCCATCGTGTTGTACATCTTCATTTGAGTCCACTTCTATAAATTCCAAGTTTATTTTAGGTGCAATATATTCCGATGAATCTGATTCATAATCCGATTGCAGATCATATAGTGACGCTCTCGTTATTCTAAATAACAATGTTAGTATTCCATTCAATCAAAGCAACCAATTTCTAGACATACCAGGGATAGTCTAATATTTCTGTACGTACATCTTTTGATCTGGCATTGTATTAGGCGATGAAGAAGAGCAGTGAAAACTTTACGAAATGAGTTTCGCTTCATTTTCACACTTTTTTTTCCCCCTTATTAATTCACATATATTTCAATTTGCATCACATAATGAACAGACAAATAAATATTAGAACCTACACCATACGATTAATACTACATAACTTTTGTTACCACAATGGATGTGAGAAGGTACTCACGGTTCTGAGAACATCTTTTCGGAAACCCAAATGAGGCGGAATAAACTTCTTAACCTTCTTAAAATCAATAACAATTTCTTCATTTCCATCAATTACCAACCCTTCAGACAAAATGTCGTCAAATCCACTCAAACTATCCAACGACACTTCAATTTGATTCTCTTTAATTTGTTCAGCTACTAATGGGAAACCACTCAAGTACTCCTTCGCAGCCTTCTCATCAATAAAATGAATCAACAAATTTTGAAATCTCTCTAGACCTTCCTTTCTTAAGGTCTGAATGTCTTTGTTTTGATTTTTGCCATCAAGACCAATGAACTTGAAAAACAATTTCCAAAGCTTAGCCTTTTCGGTCGTAGTCGTAACACGCTTCTCTTCATCATGAATATTCTCCAAAACTTTCGTGACGATCGTCGAAGTAATCAAAGACAAATGCAAATCAGTAACATATCTCTTATCATCAATTACAAAAACATACAATGGCAAATATTTCTTGATCGAAGCATCATTCGGTTGTCCATCAAATCGAACATGCCTTAAACCGATCGGATAATGATCTTGAGTCAAACTTTTTCTCAAAGCAATTTTTCTCTCCAATAACTCCTTCGACTTTTCTTCCACTTCTTTGGCCAACCTCAGTTTTTCTTCTTCCTTCTCCTTGGCAATACGTTTCTCTTCCTCAACACGCTTTTCTTCTTCTTCTTTTCGTTTCTGTTCTTTCTCTTTCTCTGATTTCAAGAACATCTCCCTCCTTGCTCTCTTCTTTGCTTCAACTTTTTCTTGCCAAAGTCTAGTTTCTTCTGCATTTTTAATCTTTTGCTCTTCTTGGATTTTACTTAACACCGGTTGAGGAGGCGGAGTTGATGTAGCAGAGGGTCTTTCAATGTGAATCGTTGGCAGTTGAACTTGTGGTGACGACTCCTTCTTTAAAGCTTTCAACTTGGTATCAGATTTCGCTCTCTTCAAATCGAGTTGCTCATCAAATGCTTCATCTTCTATTTCAACATGTTTTCGTTTTCTTTCTTCATTGCTTGGGACCTTCTCAATAATCGTGTTGGCAACGTTTTTAATATCCGGTTTCTCAATTCTCCTTTCTTCTTGAGCCATCGATTCAGAGGGTACATCGGTCATCTCTTCATCTTTCTCCTTGCTTTCCTCTTTTTCTTTTTCGTTCTCTAT
The DNA here is from genome assembly GCA_030572435.1 of Candida labiduridarum. Lineage (NCBI taxonomy): Eukaryota > Fungi > Ascomycota > Pichiomycetes > Serinales > Debaryomycetaceae > Candida > Candida labiduridarum. The sequence goes on from JAJLZW010000061.1 coordinate 28,238, forward strand.
TTCTAGTGACTTTTTTTGTTCCATTTCAACATCCTCATCTTCTGCGTCACCTTTGCCTTCCTCAGCTTTTGCTGAATTTTCAGAATCCTTAGTCGCTTCATAAATCTCGTTCTCCTCTTCTTCATCTTCCGAGGTGACTGGGACTGATGGTGCACGGGATGTCACACGGGACGTCACCCTAGAAGCGACCCTCGATGGAACACTAGAGATAATTTTAGTACCACTTTTCTTTTCCATATGCTTGAGAATGACATTTACTTCTCGAGCATCAAAATGTGGAGAATGCTGAGCAATCTCTAATGCATTTAAACCATCCCTCTTTCTTACTTTGAATGGATCAGCACCTTTGGACAATAAAGACTCCACAACATCGACATGACCACGACCAACACTTGCAAGTAAAGCTGTCACCCCACAACTAGATTCTGTATCAATGTTGAATGGTGTAGGGTTCAAACCTAAAATAATGTCGACCAATTCTGTATGTCCATTCCTTGCTGCCAAAATTAAAATGTCTGGTTTAGCCTCGAGACTGTGTCCTGAAACAAAATACTCAGCCGTAGCTTCTTTTGAATTCTCAGCGGAATATTTGTAAATTCCTTTGCGTTTTATCAAGTTTGCAAAATATGGATCGTTTGGATCTTCAATGATTGTGCTGTTATTTTCTGGTGATCCCGATGCTGAATGAATCTCTCGGGTGACGCGATTGGTACACTTAGCGTTTGCTTCCTCAAGAACTTCAATGATTTCGTCATATCCGTCTTCACCATCGTGTTCATTGTAAATCTTCGTCAACGCAGTAAAACCATCGATGTTAAAAATAGTAGGATCTGCGTCATATTTCAATAAAACTTTAACGGTATCAAGATGTTTATTCTCTGCTGCATCTATCAAAGGAGTTTCTGAATCACCGGCTTCATCAGCCTTGGCATTAACATTTGCACCATGTTCAATCAAATACTCGACTATTTCAGTGTGCCCTTCCAATGCAGCTTCATGAAGACAAGTGAAACCACAAAAATCTTTCTCATTAGCACTTGCCCCTCTTTCAATGTAACTTTTGACATCCTCAAAATTTCCTTTTTTACAAGCCCGTTGTAATAAGGATCTTCCACTTGAGTCACGTTTGAGTTTGTAAGGCAATTTCTTCGACTTTGTATGCTTGGCTTCTTGTTTGTTGGTTGATGGATACTTATCAACTGCAGCAGCAGCATCAGCGTCTTCCATAATTTCGTCTTCAATTTTGGTAGTAGAATCTGTCTCCAGTGTAAACACCTCCTTATTGGTCTCTTCTTTACTTTCCGTGACTTTGGACTTACGCTCTTCCTTTAGTTCAGGAGACAATTCTTCTTCATTGTCATTACTCTCAAGATCTCTATCATTCTCTTCTGCCATGTCCTGTTCTATCTTATCTTCATCATTTGGTTCAACTTGTTCTTTGTCAAGGGTTAAACTATCGACATGCCCTTTTTGTGCAATCAGCTCCTCAATTTGTTCTTTCTTCAAGGCATGTCTTTCGGAGTCATCAGTGGTCTTGCGCATCAATTTTTCACCCTGATCTAAACTTGGGAGATCTTCTCCAACCACAGTTTCCGTTTCTGAAATGTTACCGTCGGCTTCAGCCTCATCTTCATTATCCTTTGGCGTTTTTGCTTCTGCTTTTGTGCTTTCTGGAATTGCAGCTAATTCTTCGAAATTGAAATCAACATCGGATTCATTTACTGGAGAGAGTACCGAAGTGTCAGCAAAAGAATCAGAGTTGGAAAGCTTTCTTTTCAAGTTCACTTCCCCATCTTCGTTCACATTATGATCACCACCAACAGAAATATCATTAGACAGCTTCTCTTCTTTAGGAGATGGTATTTTGTTTTCAGCGGTGCTCGATATTGGAATCTCTGATTTAGCCATTTCTGTGGCTACATTATCATTCTTTTCAATCCCTTCATTCTTTTTGTCGTCGTTATCGACATGCAGATCTTCCACGGAACTTATTTCATGGGTAGATGCAGACTCTTCTTTTAGCTCCAAGTTTTCTTTAGTATCAAGTTTATCATCTTTGTCAGCATCGTGGTCGTCCTTGTTTTTCGCTTTAGCTGATTTCAAATAGTCTGTGAATGAGGTTTTCTTTTTTAATTGTCGAGCTGCAGGAACGGCGGTAGGGGTAGTGGTAGCGGCCACAGTAGCCGTAGAAGTTGAAGTAGACACCTCTGGTGGCTTTTCCACATGTAGATCTGATGGAGAAATAACAGAACTCGAATTCTTTGTATCTGTACGGTCAATATTTAGTGACGTGGGGGACTCCAGACCAATTTTAACATCATTCTGAATTATTGAACTTCGCCTACTACTTTCTTTCGAAGCACTTCTTGATCCTTCTTTGTGATATTTCCCACCTGGGATGTCTCCATATGAGCTTTTTCGGGAATCATTCTTGTGCATGGGACTATTTTCGCCTTTCAAACTCGACTTTCTTGATGCTTCGTTACTCGTTCTATGATCATTTCCTTCAAAATATCTCCTGTCCTTAAATGAATGGTCTTCATTTCCCGATCTTGGTACCCAAGTGTCATGTGGCGATGCAGAGCCACCATATCGGGACGAATTTTCCCTTGAAAGTTTCCTCCTCTCGTCCTTCTGGTCATTGGATCCATATTCCTTTTTCACATTGCTATAACTTCCAGTACGTGAAATAAACTTATCGTTACCTCCGTCCTGATATTTTGAATAAGAATCATACAGTCGATCAAAGCCTTGCCATCTGCGATTACTGCCACTTGGTCCACCACCACCACCAAGATTACCACCTCCACTTGGTCCTCCTCCACTACTGCCGTGGGCATTACTCAGATGACTTCCAGATCCATAATATGTGCTGCCACCACTTGAATTCCCTCTGTAATATGAACTTGAACCAGATGCATTGTTCTTTGGGGTGTATGATTCATAACGAGATCTGTATCCTGAATTGCCGTACATTTCTCGCCTGCTGTAATAGGAACCAGAATTTGACGACGATGCTGTTCCTTCATAGTCTTTGTTTGCTGCACCAATATATGAACTTGATGTCTGACTATTCAGTAGACTAGCCGTGTCTCTGTTTCCAGATGAGCCACTGTCATATGATTTCTTAGATGGATTCTTCCCGTACCTGGGTGTGTAATGGGTATTATTGTTGTAAGACATCGGGGGAAATAATTTTGATAAATGAATGACAATTAGTAATATAGTTCCAATTCTTGTGATATTTCTTTATTCGTTTTGTTCAATAAATAGTGTTGTCTGAGTTACTCCTTCCTGAGTACTTATATTTCAATTAAAACAATTATAAATAAAATTAATAGACCTCGTGCTATGTACAAGTCTATCTGTAGTCTTGAATACCTATGGCTTGCTACTATGTATAGTGGTTTGTTTTTTTTTCTTCTGCATTTTTTTTGGCTTTGACTGCCAGACAGCACAGGTCGTGCAGAGTTGTCAGAATACGATGTTCTTATGAAGATCAATGTACAAGTATACTAACTTCAAGTACAACATAAATAAATATATACAATTGAGGATAACATGCAAGTGGTGTTCTTAATATACACAGCTACTCTATTCCTCTTTCTCTAAGTTCAAGTGAGGCATTCTCATTATAACTTTCTCTTCATTTTCAGCCACTTTTTGGATTTCTTGCAAGATTTTAGAATCCTTCCACTTATCAGGTAGTGGAGTCACGGTGTAGTTCTTGGTGGCCCAATAAAAGATATCCCAGTCAGCCTCGTCCAACAACTTATCGTATTCGTCCAATTCTTCCATGGTCATGGAGTTTAAACGTGCGTCAGCATATCTACTCAACAACAAATCACTTTCCAAGATCCCTCTCTTTCTAGATTGGTACAATAATCTGGCTCTCTTAACTTCGAAAGTCTCCCCTGTTCTAACAATCGGTTGGATCTTTAATTTGATTTCTGTGTCTATTGGTGGGTTTTGAGGTTTACCATAGTTAGCTGAAGCGACAAATGAAGTGGTGAATGGTCTTTTACTGAGAACTTGGTATACTTTTCTTAACATTTTGGTGTCCGTAATGGTAGCAATAGCTGGGGAGTGGTAAAGTAGAAGCAGATACAGTTGCAGCTAAAGAAATGGATATGGTGAAGATTGGAGGAGAATAAATGGGGAAAAATTTTCGATTTCCTTTTTTTCTTTTTCCTTCACTCTTAACATTCTCACTCTCCAGTTCTCACTTGGTGCCAACCGGCAAAGCCACTTTGCTGTTTAATTCGAATTCTATTTTTTTTGTTGTTGTTGTTGTAGCCATTATTATTTTCCACAGATTTTACTCTTCAAGACGGACAGACATCATCATCACCATCAACAGCAACCGCCACCACAATACATCTACAACTACAATACTCCACCAAACGTAACATACCATAAAACCCAACACATTGATCAAAAAACTTTCAACGCCATGGGAAAAGCCGTATCCACATTATCCAAGGATGATTTAAAACAACTTCGACAAGCTACATATTTCGATAAACGTGAACTACAACAATGGTACAAAGGTTTCCTCAGAGACTGTCCACTGGGTCAATTATCCGAAGAAGAATTTGTTAAAGTTTATAAACAGTTTTTCCCCTTTGGTGACCCCACCGATTATTGCCATTATCTATTTCGTGTTTTTGATTTGGACAATTCCAAATATATAGACTTTAAAGAATTTATCATCGCATTGAGTATAACGAGTAGAGGTACAGAAGAACAGAAGATAAATTGGAGTTTTAAAATGTATGATTATAAAAAAGAAGGAAAAGTTAGCTACAAAGATATTTTACCAATAATGAGGGCTACTTACAAAATGGTTGGCCCAATGGTGGAGTTACCAGAAGATGAACAAACCCCAGAGGCAAGAGCAGGGAAGTATTTCCAATTGGTTGGCAAAGACAAGGATACAGAGAAATTAGATTTGGATGATTTTAAGCGTATAGCGAAATTGGATGCTTCTATAGCAGCAGCGTTGAACTCATATCAAGGGTTAGTGTGAGTTCGAGAGAATGAGGGAAGTAGATGAGGAAACCGACCGATGTATTATAATTCTGATAGTGTTACTAATGCTAATACATTCGAATACTAATATACATTAAGTCTATATAAATAACGTAACGAATCCCAGGAAAACCCATTTTACTGCTGACCTTCGACGGCTTCCAACAAGCCATCCAAGAACTCATCAACTTCATTGATGCCAACATTTGTACATATACTCACGACTTTTTTGAACTTGGCCGTCAAGTCACTGTAGTCGACCAAGGTTCGCAACTCCTTCTCCAACCGCGCATTAATTTCTCTGTAAGCATTGATGCGTGCTTTTAGTATTGGCGCAGGTTGCAATTGATGCAACACGGATTCATCGCTCTTCAAATCTTCAACCAGTTCGCCAGCTTTCAATTTATCAAATATCGGTTTGATAACAAACGGCTCGTCCGCGTCGTATTCCTTGTTTTCATCAATCTCTTCATCCAATTCTTGTTTAGACAAGGTCAATTTATCTGTCACATTCGCCACTTGCAACTTCAAGTTATCCAATTTAATCAACTTCTCGGTTATTTTCCTTGTGTTGAATCGATTGTTGGCGGTCACTATCGTGGCATCATGGAGAGCTCTATCTAGCTGTTTGATCTGCTCTCGCTTGGAGTTCAATATAACTTCATACTCGGCATTGGTATTGGAAAGTAATTGTTGAATACTTTGGAATATTCTTCCCGAAGTGGAATTTTCAACTTGTTCGGTCTCTGCCGGTGGTTTTATTTCCTTTGGTTCTTCAATTTCGGGGATTTTACTTCCACCAATTTCTATCCTTTTATTTAAAAATTCCAAACCGGTGGAAATCAAATCAAATATCTGGTCATTACTTTCAAACGAATTTGTATCTCTGATTATTTCGAAATCTGATGGCTTTATATCGCGCTTATTGGCTATAGATACATCTGCTCCCAATTGTAACAACACTTTGATAAACCATTTCGACTCTTTCTCAATCGCTATGTGCAATGCAGTATTTCCTTCGTTGTCTTGGGCGTTGAGTAGTTTGGAACGCAAATCCAACATCAATTGATGATTGTTGGAGATAATGTATTCTAGTATTTTGGTAGTATAGAACTTGAAACTGTCGTTTTTGTCAATTTGCAAAGCTAAATGATGCAAAATGCTTCTCTTTTTACTATCCAAAAGCCAAATGTCTGGATACAACCATTTACCGAGAATTTTACTGAAGTTCCCCCTTTCCATTGCATTTGTCACTTGCACACAAGAAGCCAAGGGTGATTCACCATCGTTGTTCCCTCTAATGGGGGAATTCAATCCCAATTTAACAAACGCAGAAACCAAATTCAAGGATGCAAGAGTAGATGCAAAATGCAAAGCAGTTTGTCCCCTTGTGTCCAATGGAATATCAATTATAGACTCCATAGAGTACTTGGACATGGACTCGGAAAATGCAGATTTGACTTCATGAAATGAAATTCCTTCACGTTGTTCGTCGTCGCGTTTAAAAACTTCCCCTAATTTCATCTTGATATCATTGGCAACATTCGTGTTATCATCGTTGATGATGATTGCTGGTAGGGCAAATGGATAGTTGGAATTTTTAGCAGCCAATGAGTCCACAAGTTCATGCGAGTCAACGCCATCCTTGTCCGACGAACCCGTATTTAGTTTTTTATCCAACTTTTGTTTCTTGGAAGGCGAGTCCAAAACATCCTTGTCCGTATCATCGTCCTCTTCAAAAACTCTTTTGTTAGCTTTGGGTAATTTGTCAAAATCATGGACATCAACAAGAAAGAGCTTTTTTGTGATCTCATAGATATCAAACTTCAATGCGAGATCCACGGCCTTGTCATAGGGAATCCAAATACCCTTGATGTAGGTATTTTCATTTTCTCTCAAATCCAAATACTGGGGGTTCTTGGTGGAAGATCCGAAATATTTCATATTGGACAAGATTTCATTGTCAAAGAAATTGTTCAATTGCCCTACGGTTATCAACCCCAATCGAACCAATATTTCAAACAATTGTGACGCGTTGACAAATGAGTCTTGAACTCGACGCAAGATTACAAGCTCTTCTTCTTCGATGCCACCATTTGCCTTGTCAGAATTTAATTTTAATGTCAATTGTATGGCTTTGATACCTGAATATATGGATGAGTAGACAGTTGATATCGATGTGCAATCCGAGGAGCTGCCAGTGTTGTTTATGTGAGTTTCTAGTAATCGTTGTTGGATAGACTGTGTAGTCAAGTCTCCTATATGTATTGGAGAGTCCATGCTTTAAAGAAGGTGGAGTAAATGCGGGAATAATACAGTGATTTATAACGAAGATGGAAATAGAAATACAAGCAATTGTTTACAACGTTCTCCTGTTATTTTTTTTATGTATCTGTTTCTTATCTCGTAGTTGAATGCAGTTGAATTAACAATTGCTAAATGCAGATATGAGTTTAATATAATAGTTGCTTTGAACGAAAGAAATCACACAGGTGAACCCGAATAGTTCGTTGTATAATGTTAGTATTGGGTAAGGTGAAAATGGGTGAATTTTTCTTTTCTTCTTTTTTTTTTTCTGTTACTCTTTTTCTTTTTTCTCTTAACATATTTTTTACCAGTTCTATGCAACGAGAATGAAACAGGAACACGCGTTGTTGATTGTCGTTGAGGTTTGTCGCTTTACCGTTAGGGAAAAAATGGCAGCGAACGAGAATACGCGACATTTATTAGTCGCGACATTATTCCTCATCACTGTCATCTCATTCTTGGAAATAAAGGCGACAAAAAAGGATTATACAGGTTTGGTTTGGTTGCCAGACAACCATTCGTTATAAAATCAAGCAATGGAATATTCAGAAAGAGTTAACTCAAAGAAAGGAGCTGGTGGGGTTGCCAGTAAAGAAGATCTAAATGTTCAAACCAAACAAAGAATCCAGGAGTTATTGGCCACTCATGTCTTGGACTTGGATAACGACCCATATGTGTTTAGAAACCATTTGGGGTTACTCGAATGTAAGTTATGTCTTACAACTCATATCAACGAATCATCGTACATTTCCCATTTAGGAGGTAAGAAGCATATGCTTAATTTGGAGCGAAGACGAATTTTGGACGAGAAGCAAAACAGGCAACGACAACAACTACAGGAGTCTCAGAATATCCTTAGTATCAATAACATTGAAAAACGACACTGGAGTAAAATAGGCAAACCGGCATATAAGATCACCAAGATAAGAGATCCAAACAGTCTACGTATTGGTATATTGATCAATGTGAAGTTCCCCAAAATTGCCGTGGACCAACCCATGTTCAGAATAATGTCGTACTACGAGTTGACATCGAAGAACCAGAACAACTGTCATAGTTTCATTGAGAAATACAAGTCCTTTGACAAAACAGATGAAGGTGAAGATGAAGAAGATGACGACGAAGAAGATGGCGAAAATGATTCAGATAACAAGTATCAATATTTGGTGATCTACGGTGAACCCTATGATAACATCGCCATTGTTATTCCCAATCAAAAAGAAATCGATAAACCCATGGAAGAAAATAAGATGTCTGACAGCTACTGGTGGTATTGGGATAACGATACGAAAGAATTCTTTTTGCAGTTTTTGTATAAGAAATAGATGTCATGAAAAGTAAAGCCAGGCGGATCACATGATTCTTCGTTTCTTTTCCTTTTCCGCCGGTAGTAAGCGGGAATACGAACACAGGGGAAAAAAGAAATTCGCTCACTCACTCATTTACTCACTCATTTACTCATTTAGTTTGATGGTTTAATTGTTGGCAGTAGAAGTTTTTCGAAGATCGGATATATATATTCAGACTTGCAAAATATTTCACCTTCATTTATTCATTCCCCCTTTTTCGCCGTTTCCCCTGTATATGTACACTCTTATATATACATATATAATCATAAACTAAATGACAAACCAACACTCCAGAGATATACAGGCTGGCTTTTTACACAGATGTTCTGAATGTTATACCTTGGTGCAAAATTTCTTGCATGATAGGGTTCTAGCTACCTTAAATGGCGACACGGCCACGTCAACCACACACAAGCTATACCAGTTTGACAAAGACTTACGAGACACTGTCAAGGCAAAAGTACTCCTTAGTATTGAGAAGTTGGAAGAATCTATCGATTTACATGGGTATGTTCATTCTTCTTGTTGAAAGATTTTCAGGTTCATGTATCCCCCATGGGGTCACAATATACTAACAAACGATCGTACATTATTAGACTTCAAGAAATAGCAATATCTTATAATGGTGGAAAAGATTGCCTTGTCATGTTGATCTTGTTAATGGCAACCATTCATAAGAAATTATCATCCAGTGAGTTTCAGAACCCGGCTGTTAACTTCTTACCACCCGATTACAAATTGGATTCCATCTATGTCAACTCGGAAACCCCTTTCCCGCAGTTGGTTGACTTCATCAACACATCAGCGGAATATTACCATTTGAATCAAATAACGATACAAAGTTCCATGAAGGACGGATTCCAACAATATTTCAACAAGATGAACAAGAATGTAAAGTCCATGGTTGTCGGTATTAGATATTCGGATCCGTATGGTGACACTTTGAAATATGAACAAATGACCGACCATAACTGGCCGAAATTCTTACGTATACATCCAATTTTACATTGGAATTATGTGGACATTTGGGATTTTCTTATTGGTTGTAACGTGGAGTATTGCGAAATGTACAACCAAGGGTATACTTCTCTTGGAGGCGTTAATACCACTGTTCCAAATCCAATGTTGAGATTACCTACAGGAAAGTATTTACCTGCTTATATGTTAAGGGAAGATGCTGATGAAAATGAGCGTTTAGGCAGAATTAAGAAATAGATTTAGAGTTACTATATGAATACACGAATAAATTATAACGGTATAACTAGAAATCAACCGCAAATTAAACTAACCAAAAAATAATAAAAATGAAACCAATGATATATTAGGGAAAACTGAACTACCATTTACATGAAAATACCTATAGATTAATAATACAAAGCAACATTAAACAAGAATTCAAAACATAAAAGCCAAAAGAACACACCCACCAACCAAAAAGACAAATACAATCACACACGTTAGTACAAATTTATCCCGACGTGCTACCTCTTCTTCCTGACTTACTTGCATTTGCTGCGTTGACCAAGACGTCTTTGAAGTACTGATCAGAACATTGACCCACGCCAATCTCTCCCAAGGCTCTTTCTGCACTTGTGTATCCGATTCTGATTGGTATATTTTCCGCTGATTGATTGGAAGCTTTCAATTCCAAAGCTTTCAATCTCATAATCAATTCGACTTCCTTCCTGTTATTGTCATCAATTGTGTTTTGCAAATATTGTAAATACTCCACCGATTTTGTCAAAATCTGTCCCTTGTTCGGCTTACCATCTTTTGTTCCTGAATTCTTAGACGCATCATCATCTGCAATTTCTTCCTCAGTTACTTTGGTATTTGCTCTTGTCTTGGTCTCTTTCCCATTATTCTGGAAAAACTCTCCAGGAATTAAAGTTAACAATTCCTGAATTTTGTCATTTATATTATCTCTACGTTTTCGTTCATTCCCACCATCTTTGTCATCCGCTTCATTAATGTCATCTTCATTATCGCTTCCTTCATGTGATTTGATATAGGTGGAGTTTCTTCTGGAATGTGGTTTGGAGATTCCCCCACCGCTGGTAACGCCGGATCCCGAATTGTTTAATGATTGTGACAATTGCTTCTTGATGTCAAAAGACCCACTCAATAGGTTATCAAAATTTTCCCTCTTGATATTTACACCCGCTAAGTTATCGGAATTCTCTTGTCCTATATTGATACTTGGCACGTTCGTCGATTGGGGGACATCGGTCCCGAATTGTTGATTCTCGTTGGTTTGGTAGTTGTTGTAATATTCCCCGAATTGAGACATCGTCATATGGAAAAAGTGTAATAGTAAAAGTAAGGTATCAATACGCGAATGGCAGTATACAAAGGGAAACGAAAGTTGAGGTCGTTGTCTGTCGTTACTCCTGGAATTTTTGATGGTCAGCGTTGAATGAGTAATACGAAGAGAAACAAACAAATTAGTATCAGAGGTCGAAAAGGGAAAAACGAGACAACTAAGAAAGTCGTGTATTATGTACAAGAATGTATTTCTATGGGGAAAGGAAATGAACCAATTACCAAAGCTGCCAATGAATATATATATCTATATTTATATATGTATCTAGCATTACTCAGTTTTCATAGTTTGAGTCCGATGATTTCTGTGCTGTTAATCTTTCTCTAATATTCTTGTGTTCCTCTCGGAAATATCTCATTCTCCAATTGGCTTCGGAAGTATATATGGCATCGCCTTGTTTATTAAAGATCAGTTTCCCATTACTCAAACTGTCATATTCTGTAATGACAATTTTCAAGATATTCACTGTGACAAGATCACCAGGGAAACCCAAAAACTTCATACGGAAATATCTCATTTGAAATTCACTCAAGTTGACGATCCCATAATTGATCCACACCAAACGTAAAATCTCATTGAATGTTTCCTGACTAGCAGCAATGGCATACAAATTGACGTCTTTCTCTAATAAATCAAAAAGTGACAATGCCAATCGTCCATTGTAGAATTGGTGACCAAAAAGCTTGATAATATGAGTCAATAAAATTGGTACTGTCAAGACATTCAATACTGGTTTGCTAGGTTCGAGTTCAGATTGTTCAGCAATTTTTTCAATATAATCATTATTGGTTATGGTCCAAACGAATTTATTTTTACCCTTTGATAATTCACTCAAGAAAATGTCTTCCTTTTTAACGTCCTGGGTTGCAGATTTGGCACTATTCTTCTTGGACTTTTTGGAAGCTTCGTTTAATAGTTTTTGGAAATCTTGAAATAACGAAACACTATATTTGTACAACTCATGGGAATTTTTACACGAGTCGAGATACTTTAACGTTGGCTTTAAAGCAGTGGTACATTTGGAGAACAATTCGTTTTTGACATTTTCAGGTAAATCAACCACATTCGACTTACGACTCTTACGTGGCTTTAGATCGTATTGGGAAAATAATGTATCAAAATAATCCGTTGATTTTTCTTGGGCTACAGGAGCATCCTTGGGAGTGTTGTATTCGGTATAGGCATTTCTGATAAATTCACTTAATTTATGAAAATCAATTTCTCCAGATTCTTCAGATGAATCCAAAATACTACTGAAGTTTGGTTTGTTATCTTCCTCGGTCTTTTCTCCAGTAATACCAGGCTTGTTATTGGAAGTATCAAGGGCCGATGAACCTTCGTTTTGCTGCACACACTTTGTTGATGTCGAGTGTATTTGCCTGGAAGCTATAGCTCTATAAAGCGCTAGGTTCTGGTTCCTAAGTATAGCACCTGTGGATTTAGATACAACTAATCTGGGAAGTTGCATGTGTATGTTCTAGTAATAATGGTTTGGGGATGTGATATATCGATATCTGTGGAACCAGTTGAAATTTTTTTTTCCTCTTTGCTAATTTTCCTCTTCTCCAATACTAACACAAAAAGCGCAAGGTCAAGGGAAGGCAAGACACAAGATATCATGAGAAGTCATGGGTAAATGCAAAAGAGCATACAGAGGATATCCGCGACTGGTTGACAAATACCAGTGGAGTTGGTTCTTAACCAATACCAATGCTCGATGTGCTGCGGTAAAGAGGAGTCTGGCTTGAGCTGCCATTTGAGTTGTCATAACTTTAAGTGTTTGAGACTTCGGTTTCTTGGACTTGAAGAGTCAACGAGTATCTCACGTTGTATAAGAATTCAACTGAATAAGTTTATGCTAAGGAAAAGTGAATACACAGCAGTGTTGTTGAAATAGCCGTGGGCACTGGGCAACCAGGAGTGGCTGTGGATTCACTATTTAGGCACTAGTTCCTATGATCAGTCAAAACTTAGAGGATTCATTTTTCGATTCATACCGATTACTACTCATCGAATATGGAATAATATGTGATATCTGAATAAATAATGATAATATCGTAACTATATAACCTAAAGAATGGTAACCACAGAATGACAACGATAGAACTTTTGGCTAATGGGAAGTACCCACTAGCTGACAACAATGATAAAACACATCATACAATTGCATCTCTCTTTCCATTTATTTTCTATTTTGTACTGTCTTAAAATACTAGTTCGGCACCACCACTTGCAACTTGTTCAATTTCTTCGTTTTTCAATGGCTTATATCTGAATCTGGCAGACAATTCACTTCTGGAAAAATGTTCACCATTTTGAGGTTCAACTGGACTCTTGCTTTGGTAAGTAGATTGGGAGGATGATCCACTGCCTGGTACTAATCCTTTTGGTGCCATTGGATGTGGCCCGGCGCTGTGTGGTTCTACAAGGGTTGATGTTAGTAATCTGCTTTCCTTTACTTTTTTTGAGTACTAGTTTGATACATACTTGTAACTGGGTGTGGTCCACCAACGAACTTAATGGATTGGATATATTTCAATAATCTGGTAGCTGGTCTCATGGCTGTTGCTTAGCTTGGGGGATGATATAATTTGAGGTTTTTCGCTTTGCCTTGTTTTTTTCTTTGTCCCGGGAGGTTGCGTACTTAATTTTTTATTTGATTCCGTCTTACTCGTTCTCCTTCTTGTTCTCGCTCTCCATCTCCTTCTCTACTGGGGTTTTTCCTTCCGGCATTGTGTAACATTCTTAGGATCATGTATATTTATCTTCCATTGATATATTTACCCGTGCAATGAATCAATTGAATCCTTGGAACCATTCGGTTGACCCTTATTGACAAACGGTACGATAGTAGGCGACGCAATTTATTTGGTATTCTTTTATAGTGCGCCATTTTCAACATAGAAGATTCAAGGTTGGTCCTAGCAGCATCGATTTTCATTTTCATTTTTTTGCAATTCCTCTGCTTACCTCTCACCAACCAAAGCCCATTTGCAACTATGGATTGTTCAATCACCAACAACAACTTAGAATTGCCAACAAATTCAATCTTACAATTGCCATTTCCCATTATGGCAAGAGTTTTATATGAAGTTTACAAGTCGAACGATTTTCAGCTCAAACTGGTTCTACCAATGTTATACACCTGCATGTCTATTTATTACTCCTACAGTTTCATGCTATTTACTTTAAAACCATTACGGATAAGTTTTGGAGGATATAAGCAGAAGAAAATATCAGTACCAATGTCAAAAGTTCCTTATTTGCTTCAAGATAAGAAAATATGTCCGAAGTTGCAAGTAATGTACATCCTGTTAGTCCCGAATTTGTTCAATAGAAACTCAATTCAAGAAACATTGAAGAATTTAAACAAGTTCCAGAACCTTAGTCAACTAACTATAAAGGTCAAATCGATAAATTGTTTGGTACAATATGTGAAATATTTCCCAATTACTTTAACTCACTTGAAAATTATCTTAATCAAGTATGTTCAAATGCATTTGACTCTTAAAGACACGGATATTCCCAAGTTTCAATTGAAAGTATTGAAAGTCCAATCTCGAACTCATTCCCAAGTAAGCATGAAATTGGCGGGCTCATTGATTTCGTCAAATTTCAGAGGATCGTGGAAGTACAAATCGTCGATATTATCAGTGTATCAAGTTGTAAGTCAATTAATCCACCTAAACCGACATTCTATTGAGTATTTGGAATTAGAGATGATAAAGCTAAATCAGGTATATCAAGTACTAAACAGTACTTACCAATTCAGTGGTTCTGGGTATTTCCCAAATTTAAAATTGATTAAGATAGATCAAACCACAAACTACCCCATATTCCAACTTTCCACATGGTTAAACAATTGCAAAACGATAATTTACGTAAACAATTACCTTTCAAACTTCCTAATCATTAAGAACGACGCATTTGATCGCGAGATTCACGAACTGAAATTCGATTTGATTTTGATCCATTATAAATTGAAACGCATTAAAAAGCAACTTAATTTATACTGAGATGTATAAGTTGCCAAATTAAACCAAACACCAATTAGGTACCATTATAATCACGTGCTGAAAATTAACTGTTTTTGTGTCATAACCAGACCATAGGGAAAAAAAAAACAGGCAAAAAAAAACTACTGCTTCAATATGGACAACGTCAAACCCAAGGCAAATTAGAACGCATCAATCATCATGAGTGACAAACTTGCCAAGACCATTCAAAGATTCCAAAATAAGATTGACAATGGCTCATTCTATGAAGCCCATCAGACATTGAGAACAATTACAAACAGATACGTTAAGGCAAAACAGTACAATGAGGCAAAGAACTTGTTATACCAAGGAGCTTCAATTCTATTGACGAATAAAGAGTATGCATCTGCATCGGATTTGATCAATTACTTGGTTCAAGTATATACCGAAGAAAATATTCAAGTTAGTGATAAAGACGCCAAGTATAAGTTAATTGATTTGGTATCAAATTTACCAAATGATGATCCTAGTTTAATAGATTTATCAAAAGTATGCATCACATGGTCGAAGCTTTCTCCTGAGTGTTCAAAATTTGGAGATCCTGATTTGCATCATTTATTAGGTTCCAAATTATTGAAGTCGTTACTGGAGGAAGATGAAAGCGACGACGATAAGCAAGAAGAAGAACTAGGGTTCAAAGCTAAAAGTGCTGAAGAAAAGAGTAAAATATTTGTTGTGGCAGAATTACATTTAATCTTGGGAACATATAAGAGTGTTCCCTTGTATGTTGATTATTTGATACAGTGTTCGAAAGCAAACCCAGAAGTTGACCCAGGTGTATTTTTGGCTAGAGCAATTATCAACTATGCGTATTTAATGAACATAAAATTTGTCCAAGAATCCCAGGAACTCTTCTTGAGTCAATTTGGTGGTGATGAGGAAGAAAAATTGAAATTGGGATTCCGTTATTTCGAAACTTATCCGTTATTGAACTTTTTGCAATTGTTAGTGCTCACTTTGGAAAAGGAGCATAGTACCAATGCTCAAAAATTCCGTAAGTTATACGATCAATACAATAATACTTTGAAACAACACGAACTCCTTGCTCCAGTTGGTTATTTGGGTAAAACCTACTTTGGTCTCAACATTGGTACTCAACCAGGTAATAATATGTTGGCAAATATTATGAGTGGCTTGTTCAAATAGGTTCGGCTTTACATTTGCTACGTGTTCTAATTTTAATTCCCGTATGTGGCATTTCTCTAATATAGATAAAAAAGAATATATCTACAGTAACGTCAATGCGAACATCTAAATATTTATTTTCCTAACTAAAATTTGAGTGAATCTTTCACAATTGAGCTCAGGTCCAAAGCATCTACCAATTCCGGTCTTTTCAGTTTGATCAATTCATGTTTCGCCTCTGAATAAGTACACCATCGTCTTTGTCTCTTTTTCATTTCTGGCCACTCGGTACTAAGTTTATCAACTTGCAATTCAAAAAAATGAAATTCTGATTTGGGAGTAGCCACATTGGGGTTAAATTCACCCTTTATTATAGGAGCCTTATTACCTCTCGAATCAAGAACCACAGGAAGTTGCCTTAAAACAATACCTTCCACTCCAGCTTCTTCCCAAGTTTCTCTCACGGCAGTTTCCAATTCCGTCTCATCTAATTCATTACCTCCCTTGGGTATGATCCACCTATTCTTGTGATTTGAAGATGAAATCATGATGATTTTATCTCTGTTTTCATTTAAACATATACAACCAGCAACTATTCTGGCACCCGTTTCTTGATTGTATCGTTGATTTTCTCTACCTTCGCGAGCTGTGGTTGATTTAACCGGTAAATTTGGGTTGTCGTAAGCTTGTTCCATTTCTGTTAAATCTTAAATGGTTAAACTTCTTAATTTCGAAATTTACTTCAATTGAGATGGATAGGATGAACTCGTAGTTTTGATGGAGCAATGCATTTTTTGAAGCCCTTCCGTTCGTGAATTTCGAGTGTGGGGAACAAAGGGAGTTAAGTTATTGGGAAATACACGCTCACTCCACGTGAAAATTCGGGATTATCTCAACTTAATAGAAAACTGCTGAATAAAGAATTTTTCGTTATTCCTGTTGCTTTTCTGTGATTTAATGTAAGTCTACAGCAATGTGTCTTAAGATATTAGCATCATTTTGCAGTCTAGGATGTAAGATATGGTCTTTATTCGTTGTCCTTTGATAATTAGAGTGATGTCGTAACGACATTTCTGTTTTGAATGTCAAGAATCACGTAAGGCCGAATTGCCCAATCCCAGTTCTTTGAAACCGAAAGCAGGCACTCCGTTTAGATAAAAGAATTCGATTGTGGAACTGGAGTTCTTATACATCCAATTGCTTAGTTGGACTAGCTGTTTTGTTCTACCAAAATGTATTGATTGTTGGGATCCCACTGGAGGGGTTTTTGCAACCACAACAACTTTTTCCATTATACCGAGAAATGTAATAGAGTTTTTTTCATCTCTCCATCTAATCTTAATCTCTCAATCATTCAATAAGACACTAACCAATAAAGTTGGTTCTACTCGAGGCATTTGAACCAGTACATCTTGCGTGCTTCAATCGCACAACATCTGATTTTTAAAAAGGGACCAGTTTTGGTGCTGTTACACGACTTTTTCTATGATTTTTTTTTTCTGGCTTTCAAAGTCCACTTACTATGGAGACTGAGAGAAAAACCACTGATGTTAATCATACGTGAAAGTATTCTAATCACCGTTAACAAAACTATTTCAAATACAAAGACAAGAAAATGGGTAAAATTATAGGAGCACCGTATGTTATTAATATCAATTTCTTTTGATATCATAGTAGTTGAATTCAAAAATATACTAACAGTTTTGTGTGTTTTAGAAAAGGACATGATCGTTACAGGGATCCAGTTACCCATCAAATGACACCTGCTCTATACAGAGTTAGAGCTCCATTTTTCTGGAGAAATACTATTGGATTATTTTTGGTTGGTGCTATACCATTAGGTGTTTATTGGTATTCATTTAGTAAGATCGGTGGGGATGATTTCAGTGATATTCCAATCCCACCAATTAACGATGAAGAATTGAAGAAATTAAAATTAGAATACGAAAACAGAAAATAAGCTTAATCATCACAGATGTAAATATCGCTTAGAATGATGTAAAGAGTTTCCACTTTGAAGTGTTTCATTTTGGCTTTGTTTTGTTTACTTCGTATAATCTTGTAAATATTCAATATATTGGTAGCAGCAATGACTGTCTATGTTTTGAAAAGAATGGCAATTAGGTAAGAGCTTTAAACTATTTATTTAATAATGTCTATAAATATCTACTGGTTGATTACCTTGGCAACTGCAGCAATATCTGCTGGCTCGGTGCAACAACATCCACCCACGGCTCTTACATTTTCACGCAGTAACCATATTTTAACGGCATCGCTCCAGCTTACCTTGTGGTTTGCTTCTGGAACAAACTTATGAGCAACAGTATCGTAAACAAACCCCATGTTTGGATATACCAATGTTGGGAAATCAACAAAGTATTCTAATATTTCATCAATTAAATCATAATTGGTACAATTAATACCAACAGCTAAGAATCGAGAATCGTCTTCAATCGTCTTGAACAATTCAGCAACAACCTTTAAGGAAGTACCATCACTCAATGCATTGGCAGATTGAGGATTGATAGCTATGAAATATTCCTTCTTGGTGTATTTCTTCGTCATCATATCAATAACAACTTTCAATTCAGTGAAATTTGGAATGGTTTCAATACAAATAACATCAACATCGGAGTTATCATAAAAGTTGAATAATGGAGTATGGTATTCGACAATGCCTTCATAAGTTGCACCTTGATAATCTCCAGTGTATTCGGATCCATTAGCAAGTACGGTAGCATACGGTCCAATTGAACCCGCAATAATAACATCATCACGTCGGGATCTTTTCACGGCATTTTTAGCAGCGTCAAGGGCCAGATTCCAAAGTTCAGTAGATTGTTCCAAATCATATCCAGCATATTTATTTAAAGAAGCATATGAAGTTTGATAAGTACCAGTGATAATTATATCAGCACCTGATTTAATATAATCCAAATGAACTTGTTCAACCAATTCAGGATTGTTAATCAATGCTTGACCAGACCAAAGTGAACTATTGCTTGGTAGGCTAACTGAAGTTTTCGGCAATAGCCTTTCCAATTCGGTACCCATTGCACCATCGATAACCAACTTTTTTTGTTGAAAGATTTCTTTAAAGTGTCCCATTTACTGTTGAAGTAAAGACGAATAATTATGAATTCAAAACCAAATGAATACCGTGATAAATTAATATGAATTTTTTAATTAATTTCATAAAATTTTTCTGAGTCATCTCTCAACTCCGACGTCATTCATTCCAGTTCCATTCCTGTCAATGACAGGATTACACAAATTTGTATTGCATATACGCAATGTATCTGCAGGAGGAGGAGAAAAACGCAACCGGAATAAGTCAGGTGACACCAAAACATAGACTTCTGTTTCGGGTAATGTATTTGAAAATTGGCTAACATTTAGTTAGTTTTATTTGTGCTCCCATTTCACGCACTGAAAGAGATGAAAAATTTATTTTGAATTTTTGGCTGGACGGTTTTCTTTTGTAGGTTGTTTAGTTTTCCTTTCCTCCCAATTCTTGTATTATTTCAGAAACAGGTATATTTTACAAACATTCTAAGATGGATTCTTCTGTTAAAAGATCAAGAGATGAATTTGAACAAGAAGGGTCTCATGGTGGCCATTTTGAAGGTTCCCATTTTGACAGTTTTGAAGCAAAGAGACAACGTATTGACCCAGCACAAGAATTGACAAACAATATTTGTAAAGACATTAGAAGACTTGGCGAAACTGGAGATGTGGAAAACTTAATTGCCGATACCAATTACATTTCAAACCCTATTGTTGCTGAATTTGAAAAAATGGACCTTTTAAGAAATGCCACCTTACTGACCATTTATGCGTTGATAATTGAACAACCTCATAAAATTAGTGCCATTGCCAATTTGATTTTGATCTGTAATGCCAAAAACTTTGTTGTGGCTAAATATGTCATTGAGTTTTTGCATTCAAAGATTCAATCGTTGTTGGATGCCAAGCAAGGATCTCCATTCAATCATATTAAGAATGTTTTGAAATTTTTAAGTACATTGACTCCAATTATTGAAGATTATGGAATAATACAAATCTACAAGCAATTTTTAAATTATGCCATTGATTTACAAAAGGAGAAAGATACAAGAGATGGAATTGCTCAAGAAATTTTTTACAATGTGTTAATTGCCGTGCCATATTTGCTAAGCAATGATAAATCCGAAGAATTAAAGACCCATATCAACGAATTGATCGCCTTGGCATCAAATTTCAAGATAATTTCTCAATCATCACCCGTATTGTTTCCATTTGATTCCAGATTAAGTAACTTTGATTTACCATACGTTCCAAAACAAATGGTTGATTTGATTTTACCTGCACTTTTAACTTTAAAAGCCAACGATTGGAATGTTGAATTATTTCTTGATTTCAAACAATATTTGGATCCAGTTATTGAATCTTCATTAGCTAATAATTCCATTTCAAGCGAATTGATCCAACACAAATTACCACAATTGTCGTTGCCAACCATTGATGATGGATCATTTACACCTGATTCAGTTGATAAATTATGGCAAGAGAATCCTCGTTATTTGTTTCAAGTTTATAACCATACTACAGCATATGAGACTGTACCTCCTATTGAATCCTATCTTGGATTATTTTTTAAAGATATTGCATTTGATATTTTAACCAATCTTTCATTCAACAAGAATGAAACTGCTATCCAACTTTCTATTTTGGATATGTTCTTCAATCAAAAATTGTTTGCTCCACCAGGTACTAGTATTGATCAATTGAATGAAATCAACAAAGATAATGAACAGGGCAACAATGATCCGCGATTATCCACTTGGAAAATTGAAGATGTTGCAGTTGAAAGTATTCTTACTATGATTTTCCAATTACCTGCACCATTAGAAGTTGAAATCTATTATTATTCGGTATTGATTTCCTGTTGTCGTGAATCCCCCGAATCCATTGCACCAGTGTTTGGACGTGTCATTAGATTCTTGTATAATAATTTGGAAACTTTAGATTATGAATTAAAATTGAGATTTTTAGACTGGATGAGTATTCAATTATCAAATTTTGAATTTTCTTGGAAATGGGAAGAATGGGTTGAAGATTCAAAGAAGTATACGGATTTGAAATTCCATCCAAAGAAAAATTTCATTAAGAATTTGATTGCTAAAGAAATTAGATTATCCAATAAGAAAAGAATAAAGGATAGTTTTGTTGATGTGGTTGGTGAACAAATAGTTAACTTGGATGAATTTTATCAATATTTAAACATCAGTATCGTCCCCAATACTGAAGAATTTATTTTGAATTATGATTCTGAATTATATGGAGGATCCGTGGATGACAAATTGAAAGAACTTTATGAACAAAAGCAACAATTGTTGATGTCCAAACCAAATGCTTCAGCACAGGAAGAGATTTTTTTCAATTTCACGAATTCCGAATTACCATTCCATGAAGGTGGTTCCAAAGTCTATGATTTCATTCTTACTCATTGGAAATCAAATACCGAATTTAACGAATTGTACAATTTGATTATTTCACAAGTCGATGTACCAAATCGTGAGAAATTTATTATTAATTTAATCCTACAAACATATGCATATATTGGATCAAGATCCATTTATTCCGTGATTAGTATATTGAGTCGAGACATTAACAAATTGAAATTCTTAAGCGGGGCCCCTATTGATTATGTTGGCGATGAAGCCCAATTTGAAGATTTACATTTAACTGAAGAACAAAAGGAAAATCGACAAATTTGGTTCATTGATTCTATTTTTAGAATCTGGGTACATCAACCACAAGTTGTGTTTTTAATCTTGGAATATTTAATTGAATTTGGTATAGTGAATCCAAAATATTTATTGCAAAAATCATTGGATTCAAATTTAATCATTGATAATGTATCTTGTATGGAATCGATCAAAAGAATATTGGGTAATTTTTCAAAACTGAAAGAATTGATTTTACAATTATCATCGGGTATTATTTCCAATTTGAACAAATTAGAACAAAATTCCGAAAAGCCAATTGTAATTGAAGAAATTAATGAAACAAATGCTGCTGAAGTGGATAAACAATGGTTATTCTATGAATATTTGGGATTGTTGAAATCTTATTATAGAAAATACATTTCCCATCATGTTGATTATATTGATGAAGTTAAAGACATTTTCATGAAACTTGAAAACGTTCCTGCAAGGGAAGAGATATTGAGTTGGTTTAACTAGTAAGTAAGTCCGGAGATGTATGTTTTTTGTAATTATATGTATTAGATAAATGAACCACAATTGCTTTTTAACGTTTTGCTTTTTGCTCTTTGTTATCTTTGTTCTTTTGTTCTTTTGTTCTTTTGTTCTTTTGTTCTTTTGTTCTTTGCTTTTTATTTCATTTATTTCTTTTGGTTATAAACGACTACGCCATAATCTCAGGAGATCTTTTTTTTTTTCGCATCATTTATCCCACCATAAAAGACTGGAGGATATCGTCCAAGAAAAAAAAAAAATTCCCACAAATTTATTTATCATTATCTACAACAAACGAATCAGAATAATCAACAATCGACAATTATGACTATAAGTAAAGACGAAACCGTAACCGAAGACCAAGAAAGCACATTAGCAATCGAAGTAACTGATCTCACATATGAATACCCAGGAACCAAGAAAATTGGATTGCATGATTTCAATTTATCCATACCTTGGGGTACCACTAATTTAGTAGTTGGACCCAATGGAGCAGGTAAATCAACTTTATTAAGAATTTTAGCTGGTAAGACCTTGATCAAACGTGGACATTTAAAATTAGGAGGATTCGATCCATTCCATTTTTCATCGCAAAGAAATGAGCAACATAATTCAGATATAAATAATTACATCACTTATTTAGGTACTGAATGGGCTACAAATTCCATAATCAAAAGGGATATTCCTGTGAATTTATTATTGGCTTCTATTGGTGGACAAGTTTATGAAGAACGGAGGAATTTATTGATTGATATTTTGGATATTGATCCAAGTTGGTCAATGTTGAGAATCAGTGATGGAGAAAGACGTAGAGTTCAAATTGCTATGGGGTTGGTTAAACCTTGGAAATTATTATTATTAGATGAAGTCACTATTGATCTTGATGTTGTTGTTAGATCGAAATTATTAAATTATTTGAAAATGGAATGTGTTAGTAGAAATTGTACCGTGGTTTATGCAACACATATTTTTGATGGATTGGGTCATCAATGGTGTGATCGAGTGATTCATATCGATGCCGGTGTGAAATTGAATGATGTTAGTATTAAGAATATAGAGTTTGTGGATGATAATGGGAAAGTGGAGATTGGTAAAGAAGGTATAGTTGTGGGTAAGGCGGAATCATTACATCCATTGGCATTATATTGGCTTAATCAAGATTTAGATCGACGGGGAACAAGAGAAGATGAAAAAGTTAAGATGAAACAAAGACATAATGACTGGATAAATTCAAGAGATGGGAAATATTTCGATGCTGATGATTCGAAATTGGCACAGTATTTTAAAACCACTAGAAGTTCAAAATAGATTAATTATTATTATTATAAGTAATACAGGAGAATATATACACACAATAGCTAGTCTAGTCCAGAGTAGAATGTTCTCTTTCTTGTAGCATTGAATACTCCCGTTCTAGTATCAAGAATTCTTGTGTTTCTTTAGCATGTTTCAATTGGTTTTCTAAAAGCCAGTTTCTGTAATTTAATTCGACTTCAAGGAAAACATAATCATCATCTTGATCATTTCCCAGCATCAGGTGGTTCAGATCTAGTTTGCGACGTACAGGTTGATTCACTGCAGACATGGGACTCACGGCTACTCTTTTTCTTGAGCCTGGTTCTAGCACCACTGGCTTCTCTGGTGATTGTTGATTCATAATATTGGATGATGTTTCTTGTAGTGCTGAACTTTTTCTTTCAGGGTTTGCAATCATGGGGGAGGATGGTATGATATATACGTTGGTTTTGAATATAGTTGTCGGAAAGATCAAACCTTGTGGATCATATGAATATGAATATAAGTGATAAGGGAGTTTGCAGTTGTAGTTATAATTGGTTGGTGGTTAAATACCTAAAACCATAAAGAAAGAAGAAACTCCAAAACAATTAAAAAACAAAACCAAAACAACGGAGAATAATTTGTTAAGGAAAGACCTCACACGCGTTTTCTCCTCTTCCACTAACAAAATTTTTTTTTAATGCGATTTTGTATTGAATAAATCTCTTAGGCGCAAATAATACGTCAAGCGTACCACCACAGTTGATGCCAGTCGGGGTTTGTGAGTTGGATGGTACTAAACGGGGAAACTTGTTTATTAACTAAAGTCCTTAATTATGTTAAAAGGAACCTGTGTAACACCAAACACTATATAAATAATAATAAAATAGTAACGTAAAATCAATCTAATAACAAAGAATCATATAAATAAAGAGTAAAAAATAAGAATAAGAATAAGAAAAGAAAAAAAAATTATTAATAATAATAATGATAATAATGATAATAATGATAATCAACAAACTAAGATATTCAATATCTGATCAATGCCCTATTTCCATACTTTTTTTTTTTCTTTTAACTCTGCCACACACACAACATCACATCTACAAGATAGTACATTTCTTCGACTTCTTGATGACAGGAGGTTCTAATGCTGCAACAATAGCTTCATCAAACACAGTTTTTAATCCTCTTTGAGTCAATGCAGAACATTCAACATATTTGACAGCTCTTAATTCTTTGGCCAATTTCTCTCCTTGATCTTGAGTAATAGGAGACAATTTTTGTCTATGTAATCTTTGTAAAATAACATCATCATTTCTTAAATCTGTTTGAGTACCAACAATAATTATTGGTACGCCAGGACAATGATGATGAACTTCAGGAAACCATTTTTCTTTAACATTTTCAAATGAAGCAGGGGAAATAACTGAAAAACAAACAAGGAAAACATCGGTGGATGGATATGATAATGGTCTTAATCTATCGTAATCTTCTTGTCCTGCAGTATCAAATAATCCTAAAGTAAAAGGTTCATCACCTATCATAACAGTAACTGCATAATTATCAAATACAGTGGGGACATAATCAGCTGGGAATTTACTGGTGGTATATGAGATCAATAAACAGGTTTTACCAACGGCACCATCGCCGACAACAACACATTTTATAGTTTGCATGGTTTATTAATTATTTTTCTTTTTGTTTTGGTTTGTAGATAATGTAATATGGGAAAAGCCAATAATATGAAGTACTAACAATGAATAAAAAAAAAAAAAACGATAATGATCAAAAATGATAAAGTCTAAAAAAATTAACACCAAATAAACAAATTCCACAAACTATGAAAGACAAGTGAGGAGGATGAAAAAAATGAAAATACTAATGAAGGTGGTCTAAGTAATTTACTTTTTTTGTTAGAAAAAAAGGTATATAGGATGATGATGATGATAGTGGGTGTGGGAATTTAGAAACTAAGAAACCTTTGGGTTTTTATGGTGTGTTGTGTTTTTATGAACAAATTTTTTTTTTTCTTCAAATTTCTCACTTGAACAGAAAAATAAAAAAAGAAAAATTACACATATGCACGACCTCCTGTATTCTGGTTCCTTTTTTTTTAATGTGATCTAGATCAAATCAAGATCAAATAACACAAATCAAGGTACCACAGGATTTGTTGTTCCTGAATCAACATATTACTCGAGTTGATAGTTTGATAGTAAATTTTTCAAAATCAAAAGATGTTTATAGAAAAACTACCCATCTTTCTTATGTTTTTAATGTAATTTTCGTTCATTTCTTTCATTAAAAAAATTGTAACTACCTAAGGCCAATAATTTTCTTGACACATGTCAAATGCATGTGTCATATAACCAAAGCGTTGTTTATTCCTGTGCCTCAAACCTGGCCATTTCGTCTAAAATACCTCATAGTTACATGTCACGTGGTACATATTTACATTAATTATCAAAGTCACTAACTATATATATATTAATTTGTAATATTACTAATATCCTATTTTAAATTCATAAACCCAGTATTATCTCCTTGCATTATATCCAAATTACTAGTAATATCACTGGGTAGATTATTGGTATCAATTAATTTATTTGTAAGTGATCCATTGGGATCAAATTTTGTCATCTCTTTATCTATTTCATTATCATCAATTATTGCAGGACCTCCACCAAGGAAATCCATCATCATATGCATACCACCGGCTCCACCAGCATATTCTTCAACATTAACTGGTAATACTTGTGATACACCTTCCAAAAACCATACTTTATCTTTCATTTCTGTGGTGAATGAACGTAATAATTTATAATAACTTCTCATTATTCTCATTGCTTTCACATCTCCTGACATTAATAATGCCATGAATTGCTTATCTAAAAGTGCAGGAAATGCAAAGATTCTCAATATGAAATCTGATTTATATCGCTCTTTGTGCAATTTATTCAAATAGGCTAATGTTATCAAATATGGCGAATCAATTTTCACTGGATACAAATCTGCAATATCGGCATCATGACATTCCAAATCTGTATAATATGAAGCACTACCACCGTCTAAGCTCTTACTTGAGCCAACACCTTGATTAATAATATCACCCAAATCTCCCAAATCCACTGAGATGAATTTATAAAATCTTGAAGCTTCTGTCAATGGCCATACTGCAGTCAAGATAGTAGCAGCTCCTTTAACATGGAAAATCCATGCTGATGCAGGTAATGATTTTGGTGAAGTTGATGAAGGGAAAGAAGCATTTGCTAATGAATCCATGATTAAGATCAATGCACTAGCAACTAAGGCATCGGTATTATCAGCATTAATGTTCAATACTGCCTCTCGTAATAATCGTAATGCATCACCACGATGACAAGTTACACATTGATCTAACCCTTTTTCTGTTCTTGATAAATGGGTAGCACTAAATGCCAAAATCGAGTGCATCAAAAACGGATGTTCAAATGCCAATAAAGGTATATCA
This sequence comes from Candida labiduridarum, assembly GCA_030572435.1. Taxonomy (NCBI): domain Eukaryota; kingdom Fungi; phylum Ascomycota; class Pichiomycetes; order Serinales; family Debaryomycetaceae; genus Candida; species Candida labiduridarum. Next base: position 55,423 of record JAJLZW010000061.1, read on the forward strand.
TGATTCCAAATATTGGTTTCCGATATACCAGCACCCGTGATAGTATTGGCAACTTGTGAAGTATAATGAAACATCAATTTCAAGTCAAGCATATTAAGCTTTGACTGCATGCCATGGGAAAGCGGATTAGTCAAGGGGTTTGAAGGTTGTGCTGCATTTGGTGAGATGTTGGGTATTGATTTTTCAGATGTGTCAGCGGTTGTACCCAACCCAGAGGAATCGGTGGTTGCAGATGAAACAGCAGCGGCAGCAGTGGAAGTGGAAGCAAATGGATTTGTCGTAGTGGTGGTATTAGTTGTACATCCAGAATAATTCATTCCTGCTATGTCTTGTTGGCTCTCCAACGTGGGTTGAAGTGGGAGTGTTTGTTGCTGAAGTGGGTTCGCATCGACTTGCACAGATGTTGATCGCAGTTGTTGTTGTTGTTGATGGGATTGCAGTTGTTGTTGAATTTGGGCTTGCACTTGAGCTTGTGCTTGAGCTTGTGCTTGGGTTGACGACGATGATGGTTGTTGTGCACGTTGAATTTCTGGTATTGACAGAGACCTTCTCGATCCAAATCCATCACGTGTAGTGGCATTAATACCATTTGGTATCGCCACCGGTGCATTTGTTCCCATGATATTCGCCGCAAGATTATTGGTAATTTGAGGATCAAATAATGCACCTAAATTACTCAAGTCAATTGGCAATTGTGCCAAAGTGGCCAAATTAGATAGACTTGCCAAATTACCAAGACTAGAAAGATTGCTTAAATCACCTAGCCCAGAAATATTATTGACCAAATGAGAAATATTTAAATTGTTTAAATTCCCTGCACTTAAAAGTCCCGATGATAATGCACTCAAGGGATTCACTTGGGGAGGAATTGTTGGCATATTCAATTTATGCGAACTTTCGGGGCTTGGAGTCATTGATGGAGTAGCTTGTTGTGTAGTTGATCCACTAATTGGTAATTCAAGATTCACAGATGATTTTCTCTTTTTCTTCTTTGATGGTGGTTGGTCTTCCACCGGTTCTGGTTTAACTTGAGTTTCGTGATCGTAGTCGGAAGGTTCGTGAAGATACCCACAATCGAGTTTTAATTTGGTACAATTGCCACATACTGGCTTTTGTTCATCACATTTGACACGTCTTTTCTTACATGTTGCACAACCATTTCGAGATTTCTGATGGTATTTTCTTTTGCCGGTAGATGATTTCGGTTGTTTCTTGGGAACGAGGATAGGAGAAACTTCAGGAAGGGACGCGTTATTATTATTATCTTCAAATGAGACATCGAGGGAATCGAATGTTGAATTAGTAACCTCTTTCTTGACAGTCATTATTGGGAGATATATACAAATTGTAAGGTTGGTAGGACTTTTTTTGTTGAAAAAAAAATATACAATAAGTTAGGAGGAAGTTATCTTGTAGGATAATATTCTTTCCAATGGCAAAAAAGGAACCAATGATTGATTTTGATCTTGATCCCCTTTATTTTATAATTTCTAAACGAAAGGAACGAGTGGGTTTATTAATGTGGGATATCCTTTTGAAGTATTTAAAAGTGAAAAAAAAAGAAACCCACCCAAAAATTATATATAAAGAAATAAATGTGACCGTAGGGTGGCTATGAAAAATTTTTCTCTCTCAGTTTCGCCAGTTTGGTTCGTAATTACGAATAGGGGGAGGAGAAGTTTGAATGGAATGATGATGAGTTGATATGATCAGCTTGTGGTAGACACACTGAAGAATATGAATTGAAAAGAAAAGATAAAAATAAACATAAAAAAACACGACACAATCGTGAAAAAGATCCAAACTGTATTTTAATATTTGATGTTTAATGTGTTGTGGTCGTATACATCGTTCCCGCTCAATCTTTTTTTTTTCCTTCCTTTGGCGTTTTGCGTTTTGGCTTGTTTTTTGATTTATAGGGCTGTGAGCTGTGAGCTGTGAGCTGTTTTCTCCCATACTTAAAAGAAGCAGCAATGGAAAGCGGAGGAGGCGTTTTTCTCCCGTCGACTTTCGGGCGCAGCACAGGGCGGCAGCGACTGAAGCTAGTGGTAATATCCCTACTTAAACAACATCGATTAATACAAGACAGTTTCCTTTGCCTCTTTGGAAATAGGATAACATCAGCTAATACACCTCAGGCAATCCTTGCAGAAGCTATATCAAATTGGACGATTTTTCTGTTGTTAAAATGTAAGAAAAAACCACCAGGTGATGATGATAATGATACCTTATTGGTGATTCTTCCCCCTTCCCTCTGTTTTCTCAATATCCTGCACATAAGAACATACACCCAAATGTTTTTTTTTGTTTGCTCTATGAGAAAGAGTGGGATATGAAATGTGGTGGTGGTGAGAGTTCTAGCGCGATCTCTGTCTTCAAACTTAGCCCTACGCCACCTGATTCACGTTTCGAGTGTACCAAAAACATATTTACTAAAACTAAAGTCATGTCAGCAGTAAAACCGTTGTGGTACAGATGGGCCAGAGTTTATTTTGCTGGAGGTTGTATTATTGGTACCGGATTTTTATTATACAATACCATAAGACCTACCGATGAGCAATTAATTGCTAGTTTTTCACCAGAAGTTAGAGAACAATATGAAACTAATAAGGAATTACGAAAAGCAGAACAAGAAAGATTAATAGAAATCGTTAAAAAAACATCTGCTTCAAATGATCCAATTTGGAAAGCTGGTCCTATTGGATCTCCATTTGAAAAAGAACAAAGAAATTTAAGTATGCAATTAATTGATTCTGAATTATTCCATAAGGAAAAACTCGAAGATCAACAAAAGCAAGAAATCGCTCAAGCTAATATCGAAACTGAAGAAGCTGAAAAGTTGTTATCACAAGGGAAAAAGAATAACTCATCATGGTGGATATTCTTTTAAAAAGGTTTAGAGCGATAAACGTTCTTCAATTTTATCTTATTTATTCATATTTCTTGTACATATATATAAACAAACAATTTTCACCTGCTCCAGAATCCTCTATCTCTAGATAACGTCAGTAGTATTGAAGCACTCAATGTATTGCCATTAGTGGTTCCATTTTTTTGACTATTGGCTTCATCAACAGCAGCCACAATTCTATTAATATTAGTATCAATAACCATACCACCTTGAACGATTTCTTCCAAAACCGTCTGTAATACTTGCCAACCAAACACCAAATCTAGTTCACAAACATTGGCAAAACATTTATCTAAACATTCAACAAATACTTGAATTAAATCTAATATCCCCAATTCTGATTCTTGATCATCAACAATAAATACAAAATATAACGTAGCATAATGACGATAAATGACTTTGATATCATCCATATCTTCTAATAGGGAAGGTGGAGTTACAAACGAACATTCTTGTGCTGATCGAACCGATATTAATTGATGAACTTGTTGTAAGAGTAATTTTTGAGTTGGGATATCTACCTTGGTGTAGAATTTCATTAATCTAGGAAGACCATCGTTGTTAACTATTGTTCTGTTAGTATCAAATAAGGCAATATTTAAACGGGGATTTCTAATCCATTACATACATATCAAAACAGAATGGATCATGTTTGGCAAATTAGAGTATTTGGTTGTATGCTGAATCGGAAGTTTTTGATTTTCGGAGAACCGTTTTTTTTTTTTTTTGTTCACTTTTTGCATTATATAAATTCCATCATATTGATTATTCTTCAAGATCCTATAAAATTAATCATACTGTTCCCTTCGCCATGTCATTAGAGGAAGCTAAAACCTTGGATTTAAAGTATCCAACGTACAAGAACGAATTTGCAATTCCCACTTTCCAATCATTAGGCATCACAAATGATAAATATGATCCAACCACTGAATCAATTTACTTGTGTGGGAATTCTTTAGGATTAATGCCGAAAAACACCAAAAGAGCAATCAATGAGGAATTAAACGCATGGTGTGAACGCGGAGTTGAATCCCATTTTAACCATCCAGATAAGTCATTAACTCCATGGGTAGATATCGACTTGCCTTTATTGCCCTTGGTGGCCCCCATTGTTGGTGCTCAGGAAAATGAAGTTGCTGTTATGGGATCATTAACGGCGAATTTAAATGCATTGTTGGTACATTTTTATAAACCTCTGAGTAAGAGAACCAAAATCTTGTTTGAAAAGAGGGCATTCCCATCGGATTATTATGCGTTTTTAAATATTGTTAAATTGTTTGGATATGATGAATCGCATCTTATTCAATTAGAACCAAATTTGGGTGATACTTATATCAAGACAGAAAATATCTTTAAAGCAATTGATGAAAATATTGATGAATTGGCATTGGTTTGTTTTCCTGGAATTCAATATTATACCGGACAATTTTTTGAAATTGAAAAAATCACCAAATATATCAAACTGAAAAACGATCAAATTAAAGTTGGTTGGGATTTGGCCCATGCTGTGGGGAATGTTCCTATCAAATTACATGATTGGGGGGTTGATTTTGCCGCTTGGTGTTCTTATAAATATTTGAATTCTGGTCCCGGTTCTATTGCCGGGATTTTTGTGCATGAAATTTACACCAAGGATAATTCCAAAAATAGTTTCAACCCAAGACTTGCTGGATGGTGGGGCAATAATGCTGAAGAAAGGTTCAAGATGATGGAAGAATTCGATCCTATAAATTCTGCTCTTTCATATCGACAATCAAATCCTTCTGTACTTGATGTCGTTGCCGTTAAATCATCATTAGAAGTTTTTGCCAAAGTTGGTGGTGTGGATAAACTTAGAGAAAAGAGTATTGCTTTGACCCAATTCTTACAAGATCTTTTAACGTCTTCGAAATATTATATTTCTCAAGAAAGTAGCGATGCTGATAGATTCGGGTTCAAGATATTAACTCCCTTAATTCAAGAACAACGAGGATGTCAATTATCAATTTTGTTCCAACCACATTTTGATGATTGTGCTAAGAATGTAATGGAGAGAGTCAACGGGTATTTGCATGATCATGCTATTATTTGTGATGAAAGAAGACCAGATGTGATTAGATTGGCACCATTGCCATTGTATAATACGTTTACGGAAACGTTTTATGCTACTCAAAGATTATTCGAATGTCTTGAGGAAATATCCAAGGAGTATTTGTAAATAGATAGATAATAATAATACAGTGTTTTTATTTTCTGTTTGTACCAAATGAAAGATTATTGTTCGTCCTAGTGCGACAAAATTATTCGTACTGAACAATATATTTAATTCGTAGTAATAGATACATTCTGTTCATACCACGTGACGGCAATTGTTCGTACCATATATCATACATTTTTGGTGTGAAATTATTTGGTCACGTATTATGAATATTTAATACGCACTGTTACTAATAAATTTGACCGCCTTAGTACGATCATTTTTTTACAAATAGTCCGAATAATTGTGTCGCACTGGTCTGGATCAAATCTCAAATGACTGTACACCATTCACAGTACTAATAATTTGAAGAGAATCTCTGATCGATTTTGTGATCTTCATCTGATCTTATCAAGAGACCTTGTCTTTGTTTTTTTTTTTTTTTGAAAAAAATCACATTACATTTAAAATCAAGTTACTATATGAACCCTATTTGTTCAAAAAGAGAGAGAGAGAATAACAACTAGCATTATTTAATCTTCTTTCATTTCACATTTCACATTTCACACTTATAATTGGTGAGCAGCGTGGAAGTCTTTACCAGCGTAGATGGCATCATCACCCAAAGATTCTTCAATTCTCAAGATTTGGTTCAATTTAGCCAATCTTTCGGATCTAGCTGGAGCACCAGTCTTGATTTGACCAGCTCTTAAACCGACAGATAAGTCAGCAATAAAAGTATCTTCGGTTTCACCAGATCTGTGGGAAACCATGACACCCCAACCAGCAGCATAAGAATCGTTAGCAGCTTGAATGGATTCAGTTAAAGAACCAATTTGGTTAACTTTCAACAACAAAGCATTAGCAGCCTTCTTTTCAATGGCGGTCTTGATTCTGATTGGGTTAGTGACGGTCAAATCATCACCGACAATTTGGATCTTGTCACCAACTTTAGAGTAGAAATGAACCCAAGCATCCCAATCATCTTCAGCAAATGGATCTTCAATAGAAACAATTGGGTATTCAGCAATCAATTGTTCGTACAAGTCAGCCAATTGTTCACCAGTTAACCATTTACTTGGATCGGATTCTGGGTTTTTGAAGTCCAAATCGTATTTACCATCCTTGTAGAATTCAGAAGAAGCAACATCCATAGCAATGTTAACTTTACCTTTGTGACCGGCTTGTTCAATAGCAGTGATAATCAAGTCCAAGGCTTCTTTTGGAGTTTTGATATCTGGGGCAACACCACCTTCATCACCGACGTTACCGGCGGATTGACCGTATTGTTTCTTGGTCAAAGATTTCAAGTGATGGTAAACTTCGGAACCAATTCTCATGGCTTCAGAGAAAGTGTCAACACCACTTGGAACAATCATGAATTCTTGGAAAGCTAAAGCACCACCAGCGTGGGAACCACCGTTAAGAACATTTTGGAATGGAACTGGCAAGACAAATTTACCCTTCTTGGCCTTGGAAATGTTAGCAATGTGTTGGTATAATGGGATACCTTGGGCAGCAGCAGCAGCATTGGCAGCAGCTAAAGAGACACCCAAAATAGCGTTAGCACCCAATTTAGATTTGTTTGGGGTACCGTCCAAGTTGTTCAAGAATTCATCAATTTTGGTTTGGTCAACAACGTCAATCTTGGCTTCAATTAAAGCTGGAGCAATGATATCATTAACATTGGCAACGGCTTTCAAGACACCTTTACCTAACCATTTGGATTTGTCACCATCTCTCAATTCCAAAGCTTCATGGATACCAGTGGAAGCACCAGATGGAACAATTGATCTGAATAAACCTTTTTCGGTGGTGAAGTCGACTTCGACGGTTGGGTTACCTCTTGAGTCGTAGACAGATCTGGCGTGAATTTTAGTGGCAAAAGACATTGTTGGTTATAGTGTTGCGGAATCAGTTATGAAACGTGATGTAGAGCAAAAAGAAAGAGAAAAAGAGAAAAAGAAAATCCAATTGGCCAAAAAAAAGGGTTAGTGGAAATTGTGGTGATTTATATATTAAATTTGGGAATCCCAATGGTTACAGAGAGAGGGAGAATGGGAAAAAAAAAAAAAAAATTGCGAAACTGTAATGCGGTGAATTGGGTATTGGTGGTGAGGAATGACGGTCGCAAACACCCACCCACCACCGCGAAAAATTAAAACAAAAGGGTGGTGGAATGAATGAAAAATTTACTGTATTGTATAACCTGACGGTACACTCATGCACACAAAATTAATATTATCTATTGCAGTTTGGGTGCGCAAGCTATTACAAACTGGAACACAACATCCCGATGTTTCTCCTAGTAATTTTTTTTTGCTACTTTTTACTAACCACCTTGTCTTGTTTTCTACCAGAGATTGCGGTATTAATGGGAGACACCATCAGGTGAACCTTTTCTCTGTAACCACAATTGTTGACTTCTAATGTCACCTTATACACATTTTTGTTTGTTTTCTCACGTGTGTACGTCAATTGAATACTGGTGAGCTCCCTTTTTTTTTATTGCTTTATTTTTAGTGGATAATGGCCAATTGTTATAATTTGTTATAATTTATAATTTATAATTTATTCCGAAATTGCGGTTTAAAGGATTTATTATCATCTTTTTTTTTTTTTGGCAGTCAAGATTCTTCGCCGCATCAATTGAAACACCAAAATAGAATCAATTGATCCCGGCCAATTGATTCCCGGAGTGTGCTGGAAGATCGGATATCCTCTTTTACAGTACCAACTCACGTGATACCCGGTATCTGAATGCTTGTTATTGTCTCTGTAACTGCCACAATTGCAAGTAGGTTGGGGATAGTTCGGATTGCAAAAATGCGGGATGAAGTCATGTGATTGGAACCACTTTTTTCTTTTTATTTTCTGTGTGGACAACAAATCTCCGGGAACACACCAAGCACTTACAGTTAAGTTTCAGCTTTTTTGTGGATTAGTGGTGTCGTGTTATAACCTGCAGGATCACCGACATTTTGCAATTTGTGACATTTCAGCTGGCTCTTCTCACTCTTTGGAAAAAAAAAACTATAAAAGGCGCTGGAATTCATTAAATTTTTTTTTTCTGTTTTTCCCTTTTTCTTTTCTTCTGTGTCGACGTACTTCATAGGATCATTTCTATAGGTCACGACTCTCTTTTGATTCTTCAAAAGAGCCATTGAATCCAACTTGGACGATGAGTATTTGAGTCCTTTGTTCTTTTAAAGTGAGAAATTTATTTATATATAGCCCTCTTTTGACTAAGAGGTGCGCGATGATCTTTATCCTATTATTTTTTATCTTCTTTTATTGAAGAAAATGACTGGATGGAACGAAGTGACAGTCTGACAAGTCTTATGATTCTATTGTATAGTTATGGATTTTTTTTTTTTACAATATATTGTTAATATATGATTTTTTTTTAATATAAATATGTTTTGAAATTCTATTTGCAGTAAATTCAAAGCTCATCTAACAATTTTTTTGCATAATTTACGACATTTTATAATTTGCGACATATGACGAATTTTTATGTATTGGTTTTGGATATATTTTTTTTTTGTTTATTTCTTTATGTAGGGCAATTCAGCTGTAAGAAATAACTGGTTGGAAGAAGTAGGATATCATCAGTTTTATGCACTCTAAATCTATCAAGAGACATGTCAAGTAAAGAATTAAAGGACGTCAAGAGTCTGCCTAACAAATCAAAGGATTCAAAACTAGCGACTACAACAACTGAAAAGACAACGAAACCAAAATCCGAACCCACGGCAAAACAAGACGAACCGTCATCATCATCATCATCATCATCATCCAAAAAATCAACCCCATCTAATACAACAAAGCAACAATCAACAAATGCAGCCAAGTCTACAGAGAAATATGATGAACTAAGGAAGAAACTAGTGTCACAAATACTTAAAAAACAAGAATTATCGAAAAAACTATCAACATTAGAAGATACCATATATCAAAAAGAAATTGAATATTTCGAAGATAGTCCCCTTGGTAATATTATTAAAGGATTTGAAAACATTACTAAAACCACTGGTGGTGGTGGAAGTGGTGGTAATGCCAATAAGAGAAGAGTTGTGTTTACTGATGATGATCATATATTCAGTTTAAGTTCTGTTAATTATATCAAACAATTGTTGAAAAAACAAGGACATAGTATAAATGGTACAGGAGGAGTAGGAGGGGGAGGCAGTACAAAAGATGATTTTGATGATTATGAAGATTCAGTGGATCCTGCTACTGCAAATTTGGGGGTTAAAGCTGTAACTATAGAACGATCGGAAACTCCAAGTAGTGGCAGTACACCAAGTAGGAAAAGAAAAGCTAGGACATTTGATGATTGAAGAATTATACAAGCTCATGTTGAGTATATGTCCGTGTGTCCATAAATGTATGCGATATGTGTATATATATTACTTGAATAAATATATCTATTTACAAGAGACGAGTCATTTCTCTATTCTTTGTTTACTTATCTGCTGTTTCGACTAACAGGAGAGTAAGTGTAAAGCCATGGTTTATTTGGTGGATAATCAGTAGGTACTCTCATTTCAATTGGGAAAGTAGTAAAACGTTTACTATCTTTAACACTGGCAGCTTTGAATAATTGAGGACTTGTAATTTTCAAATCTTGCATAGCATTTTGAATACTATTATATTGTTTAGATAATTGATCCATTTGTTTGGTGACTCTTCTACGTTTCAATAATTTCCAAGCATTCATAATAGTTTTATGTTTGACGATATCTTCACTACATAATTTTAAAAGTCTTGGTTGTTTCCTACTTGCTGATAATACCGATAATTGATTAACTATCTTTTGAGTGGCCACGTTGACTTGAGTATCATTTCTGGCCCCACGGGTAAATAACTTGAATATGCTAGGAATGGATTTGTTGAGTGGGTTGAACATGATATAAATGGGGCTGACTTGGATGGGTATCAATCAGCTTTCTGATATATTAAGGAAAAATTTTCATTCTCAGTGTTGTTTTATTGTCTTTTTTTTTTCTATGAACAATGTCGCTTTTTAAAGGAATGTCGTATGTGTCGCAAAAACCCTTCAAGGGAGAGACAGAGACATAGCTTCTGCAACAACTCATATGGCAAAAATAAAACGACATAGCAAACCAAAGAACTCTTAGTTGAATTAACTCTTTTCCTATCAATAGCTAAGAATTTCAATAATAATCATAAAAATGACTGAAAAGATTCAATGGGAAAGCGATAAGAAAAACGAAGGTCAACAACAACAACAACAACAACAACAACTACATTTTTCAACAGATGCACCTCCGCCATACGAAGAAATCCAATCGCAACAAAATCCATATACCCAAGTATCCCAACCACAATCATCACAGCCACAACAATCAGATTCCAAATCGAATTATTCGCGTCCTCAACAGAGGATTGATTCATTACAAGATCCAACGGTATATAAAATCAAGCCTGAAAAAGTTAATATAGCATTATCACCTCCTGAACATTTAAATCCTCAATATCAACAATATTTAGCTAATGAACCCGAAAGGTTCGCTAGAGGTGATTTCCCTAACAATCATAATGTTCCATTGAATAAGGGACATGTTAATCCGAATAATAAGGCGAATAAAGGGTTTCCTGGTCGTAGTGGTGCTACTTATTACAATGCTGCTAATAAATAATAATGAAGAGAGATAAGTGAAGTATAGTAACGGTATTCATTTTCATGTTCTGTTTAATTTTATGTATATTAGTTTCAAATTTTTTTTTGTTAATTGTTTTGTTTAATTTCTTTTGTGGTCTATACGTCAATGTCACTCGTTGGGTTGTGTAGTTCCTTGTTATTTTTTATCACTATTGCTATTATTTTTATTATTATTGCAAATCAAGATTACTTCTTTTTGAAGGGGGTTCGATTATTCTGTTCTTTTTATAAAACATTATCACCGTTATATGTCCATCCTCCAAATTGTTTTTGAACACTTTCTGTTAAAAAGTCATCCACCACAGAATCTTGTGGTTTTTCATTGGTGAAATCAGGATCGAAATTTGAAGTATCCAACAAGTTTTCCACATTTGGCTTAAATGGCGGTAAATAACTCTTGTTTAATAATTTATTCCAATCAATATCTTTGAAAAATGGATGACTCTTGATTTCCGCAGCTTCATCCAATCTTAAACTTGGATCCTTTTGTAGTAATTTGATCAATAAATCTTGAGCATCAGTACCTTCCAAAAAGGTCGGGAATCGTAATGGGTTTTGTAAAATTTTCTTGTACATTGTTGGAACATCATCATCATAAAATGGTGGTAACCCAGTAAGCATTTCATACAATAATGTACCCAAAGTCCACCAATCAACACTTCTGGTATATCCTTGATTCAATAATAATTCTGGAGCCAAATATTCTGGTGTACCACAGAAGGTATTTGTTTTATCATCATTACTCATGTTTAATTTACACAATCCAAAATCACAAAGAGCAATATGTCCTTGATAATCCAATAAAATGTTTTCTGGTTTAACATCACGATAAATGACATTCAATTCATGTAAACTTTCCAATGCAGTTAACAATTCAGCAATATAGAAACGGGATCTATCCATAGAAAATTTCCCTTCACGTTGTAAATGCCAAAACAATTCTCCACCATTAATAAATGACAACACCAAGTATAATTTTTCTGGAGATTGGAAAGAAAATTTCAAGGGAACAATGAATGGATTTGTTATTCTGGCCAACACTGTTCTTTCAGCCAAGGTATGGGTAACTTCCAGTCTGGAAACAACGTGTTGTTTACGAATGATTTTCAAGGCATAGATTTGTTTGGTATCTTTTTTCACAACTTGCATGACTTTTCCAAAAGAACCTCTTCCAAGAAGTTTCAACAAATCGAAATCATCAATGGAGAGACGTTTTTTCGTCAATGGCTTAAACTCTATAGTAAGCATAATCTCCCCCATATCATTTGATACCAGATCTTGTAAATTGGCATTATAATTGGAAAATTTCAAATATTCATGGTTCATTAATCTAATTTGTTGAGTATGACATTTCAAATTCAATGGTAATTTAATTGTACCAATCAACAAATCCCCAATATTAGTTCCAGATTCTCCTCCTTGTGAACCCTGTTGGAAATTAGTAAACAAATGCTTTTTACTTGCCTTTTCATTTTCAGGGATCAACATATTGGGTAATCTGATGAACAAATTAAGATTTAAAAAATTAGAACCAACACCACTTTCTTGTTGCGACTTCTGGGAAACATCAAACGACACAACTTGATTCCATGTAGATTGATTCACAGTACCCTTTTGTGGTTCAATAACCAAAACGTTATTATCAAATTCTATAGTTAAATAAAGTAATGATTTAACCAAATTTTCAGCATTAGGGATGGTTATGATTGACGGAAGAAAATTAGTGGCAATTGCTCCCGACAAGAAATCACCAATTTCATTACTACTGTCTTTTTCCAAAGTGCTCAAATTCTTCAATAATTTATGTCCCACAGATTCATTATTAGCATTGATGGCCAAGGCATGTAATATTTGTTTAGAACTATTGATTTTAATAGGTAATTGGACATTTTGGGATCCATAAATCTTTACAGTTAACAACCCAGGAGAAGCGGGATGGGACAGTTGGTCTGATCCCGAGGATACTTGTGAAGAACCTGCTTGTGATGACGATGGCGAAGTGTTGTATAAGGAATTAGAGTTGGAATCAACACCAGTAATGGTTGTTGATTGTTGTTGTGATGAAGAAGCGGACACACGGTCATTCTTACTATTCAATGTGGATGCCTTTTCTGGAGATCCGTCTGTATTCACTGTCAATTTCGAAATGTCGTCGGCCAAGTCGGAGGCTGATAAGGTGTTTCTCGAATCGGTTGATTGTCTCGGAGGGGAGTTATCTTGATGAGCATTTCCATTGTTATGAGAAGCGGAAGTAGTGGATGAGGCCGATGGAGGTGGAGTATGAGTTGGTGTTGCAGAAGAAGTTGGTGTTGAAGTTGGTGTGGTTGTTGATGATGTTGATGTTGATTGTTTGTCCGAGGAAGAAGAACCAAACTTTAATTTATTTTTGAATTTGAACATGTGTGAATGAAATGGCAAGAAGACAAGAAAGATGTGAATGTTGTTGCTCTTATATAGTACTGGAGATGGGGGGTTGAAATTGAAGTTGAGGCTGAAATAAAAGGTGTATAAAAATAAAGGTGATTGTTTTAAAGAGAAGAATTTGTTACCTAAAATAAAAAAAAAAAAATATAATTTATAATGTATATGTCAGGTAGAGACGTGTATCCACCAATTCCAAGGATATTCACCACCTCTCGCTCACGCTCCAGTATATTTCGTATCCTTTAGTATAACTCTTTCTTCTATAGTTCCTACACTTATCAGGCCAATATACGGTTTCAAACACAGGTCTAGTTCCCTTTCCCGGGTTCTCTGCCTGACAATATATGTTGTGATCAAAATAGCATGTGGTATATTAAACATCTTCTTTCTCATAAACATTCTCGTGCTTTTCATCATTATCACATTCTTCTTTTTCTTCATATTGATTATATACTTGTTGTCGTGATAAAGATGGCGTATGCTTTGTATATATAAGATGGCGAATGGTTTATTAAGTACAAATATACAAAAGGTGAGGGAGATAAGACTCTATTTATTGTGAAAGGCTCTTCACGGACCGATGGACGTAAAACGCCTCTACACCTAAGGGCTTGGCTACACGGCACTTGGCTTATAGTGTAGAGCAATGTGATTGGTAGGTATACAGCGCTTGCACATGACAACTAATTCCTATATATATATATATGTACATATATATTGTTATCCATTTCAGTTTGACAAATTAGGTCAATTTGTTCATACAATGAAAATTTTACTGTACCAACAAGTGACATATTGAAATTGTCCAGACGGCTTGTTACCAGCAATGATAACTCTTCCTGTTGGCCGGCTTCTTGCAAGGTTCCGCTCAACGACGTCATTGGTAAATTGAGAACAATACTCCCATGTCACAATTGCTTTATGAGAACAACTCCAGTTTGTTTTAAAATTGCTACCAGCATGGCCACAGAACAGTTCTAGGTCTTCTTTCAATACATCGTAAACACGAATCTCCGAGTGGAACCAAGTCCAAAATATAGTCGCAAACTCTTTATCTTCAAACCTTGAAACCACAAGAAATTGGAGTTCCAGGATCATAAAAAATAGCAAAAACATGAGATTCTAGTAACTTCAAGGTCGCTGATTCAGATTCAAAAGGACCAGACTGGATTGCATAACTATTCGTAGTGCCAGGTTGAAAAATGTCATTTTTCAGTGATTCAAGGGAATTGGGCGATATTAAGAAACGCTATCATAAAAAATAGGAAAAACGTAGGATGCCCATGCTTTCGCCATGACTGATTTGGATTCAAGAATATCCAAGTTAAATGGAACACAGTACCCATCACTATCTTGAAAACTGTCATTTTTGGGCCATAATTGATATTGTAGTTAAAGACTGTCTTCGACAATTGAGATTCAATATAATTTCGTTTGAGTGGACACGAGATTCCACATTGATATGACGCGGTTTCAGTTATGGAAGTCTTGGTACTAGACTCAGAAGCTGACGGTAGGTGATTCGACGATAGATGTCTTGGCGCAGCACAAGATAAGAAAGTTGGAATCGTGGAAGGAGATGTATACCAAGAGCCAGTGGTGTTGTTAGTGATATTGGCAATCCTCTTCAATCTTGAAGTGTAGTTATCAGAAGTAGTGGAGGTAATTGTGGGAAGCTATTCAGTACGAGAAACGCATAGGGCATCTGGGACACGCAATTTGACCTGATGCCAATCAAAATCTACTTGAAGCAGTAACCTTGTCTTGAATACTAATTGGAAATGCATCAATCGAAAGGGGATAATATAGCCTGCACCGACGTTGAACTGTTCTGCGGGTAAAAGATTTCTCAATTATGTATGGCTTGTGCTGACATATAATGCTGGAATGGATGCCCCAGGAGATTCAGCCAGTCGTATTGATTGATGCTGTGTGCTGGGTGGGCTTGGATAAACCATGGGCTATCTTTTCATGAATGTTCACTCTGTTATTTGTCTAAAAAACATGTAGTCATCAAAATCCACGTTCACTTCGACGTCTTTCTAAGAGATTTAAGCACCTATATCAAATCTTTTTTTTTTATTAGCATGTTCGTATATTCAAAAAATGACCTGCATATAAAATGTCGGAAAAAAAGTGCCGGGGTTCCCCCTTATACGGTTTTTAGCCCAACTACGCCATTTTTCGACGTGCCGGGGTTCCCCTTTCCAAGGTGTTTTTTCATTTCGCCCCCAAATCACGCCTTTTTGGGCGTGACGGGGTGGGCCCTCCTTCGGGGGTTTTTCTCTCCCAATCACGCCTTTCTTTTGGGCGTGATGGGGGAGGGCCCTGCGAAGCCCTCTTCACCGGCCAC
>JAJLZW010000062.1:0-70401 GCA_030572435.1 Candida labiduridarum
TACACAAACCCACCAGGTGAAACTGACTCGGTCGTTGTTGTTGAACCACCTAACCCAACCACCACGGTCACTGAACAAGGTTCCGTTTCTGCACCAACCACCATCACATACACAAACCCACCAGGTGAAACTGATTCTGTCGTTGTTGTTGAACCACCTAACCCAACCACCACGGTCACTGAACAAGGTTCCGTTTCTGTACCAACCACCATCACCTACACAAACCCACCTGGAGAAACTGATTCCGTCGTTGTTGTTCAACCTTCTATCAATGAACCATCAAGTGAAACATCGAGTGACACTATTGTTGAATCTGCTAGTGAATCTTCAATTGAATCTCCTAACGAATCCACAACTGAATCAAATGTGGAATCATCGAATGAATCCACTGTCGAACCATCAAGTGAATCTACGTTTTCCACCTTAACCTTCCCATCGGCTACCTATTCAAGTTCCATGGAATCATCCTCAAGACCACATTATCAAAACTCCACCGTCCCAGAGCCTTCAACATTTGAATCGTTGTCAGTTGATTTAAGTTCCCTGTCAAGTTACAATGACAATATTGTATCTTCAACTTCCGCTGACGATGCAACCAGTTCCGCCACAAGTCACAGCTTGGTACCACCATCAACTGAACCCGAGTATCCAACTTCATCTAGTGTGGATGCTCAGCTGTTAAGTGAAACGTATGACACTGCATTATTGTCGTCTGATACAACGAACGGTGAATCGTCATCAGAGATTAGTAGTGGAAGCTTTGGAGGCTCTGAAACGGGACTCGAGAGTGCTTCGTTTACTCCATCTAGTTCTACAGAAGAGGGTCCATCTGCTGTTTCTTCAGAAACCGATCAATTAACAGAATCTAGTATTTCAACTACTTCAGATTCATCTATGACAATGGAATCTCACTCAAGTGGTCTCGCTTTGTCTGGTTCGAATACTGCGTCATCTGTTTCGTTGAATCCATCCTCATACTTGAGTTCTGCTACTGCTGCCGAAACCGACTCATCTTCTTCACCAGGTCTTTCTTCTTATTCAAGTTCTGTTACTGCTACTTCTACTGAGACCAAATCATCTTCTAAAACTGGTCATGCTTCTGATATGAATGATTCGTCGACTGGTGAATCTACAAGCTCAACATTTACAGGTGGTGAATCTGTGAGAGCACCATCTGCCGATGCTTCTGGATTGATTCCAAATGATCAGATAACCATTACTGAATCTGAATCTAAGTCCGGAAGTGAACCTTCCAGTGCAACTCCTGGTGTTCCTGCTGAGTCCCCATCCCTTCAATCTTTCGGTGGTTCAGCTAATGATGGTACGACAAAAACTTCATGGGATTCTGTACCAAATACTCAATCATCAGAGTCTAGTTCGAGAGGAGATACCTCTAGCGTATCCGCCACTTCGCATGCAGGTGTAGAAAACCCAACAGCCGCTACTACAATTACTTCTACAATTTCCGCTACCACACCAGCCGCTTCATCGTCTCAACGCCCGGTAGAATCAGGATCCAATGATGGAAATTCTGATGCCAACGGTGACAATTCTACCACTGGCGGTGACAACTCAAACACTGCTGGTGACAGTCCAAACAGTGCTGGTAACAGCTCTACTACTGTTGGTGACGACACAAACTCGAACATTTCACCTAGTGAACCTACCACTCAATCAACCACTAGCACTGAAAACCTGGCAAACGCAAGCGGTACACCATCAACCACATTGTCTCTGCAAACTGCTTCTAGTACTTTCATTCCACCTGCAGTTACAACATATGAAGCATCAGGTTCAGTGATCCAAATTTCTTCTTGGTCATTTGTTTTATTTTCTGTTTTATCCTTCGTCTTCTAGATATTTTCGATTCCTTAGTTTTATGATTTCGTTTGGTTTATTTTTTATTTCGTTAAGTTTCATTTTCTTATTTCGACAGGTTTCTTTTATATTCCACTAATTTTGGCATCTTATTTCGCAAGCATAATACATTTTAGTTTTCTTTCAATACTTTTTAAATTCCTTGTAGTACAAAAATGCGTGGTTCTTCTCTCTAAAGTAACTCACTTGTCATAAATTCTTCGTTACATTATAGCAAGGCATATCGTGTGAAAACCTTGAAAGTAGGTCAATAGAGTTCTTTGTTGAATTTGTTTAAGTCTAGGATTGTCCATTTACGGGATATAAATCTGTAAACTCAGTCTGCATTTGCTTTAAAGAAAGAAAAATATCTATTGTACGTCATATCAGCTCCGAATAAACGTTCTCCCGTATTTCCTTCTTTTACTGAGGTAGTATTGAGAGAGCCAATTAATTGAAACTATACTTTATTTTCAAATAGACACCAATAATCTAATAGAATATTTGGATATCAGTTGGTCTCATAGAACACATAACTTTGATTTCTAAGACCACAAAATCCCCATAATATAAACTATAAAAAAAATTTGAAGAGGTGTAAAATGTATTCATCATCGTTTTCAACTATCATCTGGTTGAAAAATGCCATCTCGCAAGGCCAATTGTTTAGCAATATCATCAAAAACATAAAATGCAACTTTGTGTAACCTTTAATGTTGCACAGGTTAACTTTCAAATGTAACCAAGACTCAGGCGAATTTTCGGGAGAGGTTCATCATGCAAAGTTCTTTTTCTGTGGCTAGTGGGTTACGGTTCTGATGACTGATTGAAGGGTTCCAATAAAATTCAATACTCAAAAACTATTCCTTTCTTTTCCCATATCGCAAATCAAAGGTTTTTAATCTGCGGACTTGCTCTGATTATTTTTTGAGTAGAAATCCTCCAAAAACTTAGAAAGGTATATCAAGAAAAGGTACCTGAGGAAATATTGTGTTTGAACTAAATGCCAATATCAACTGTAGTCCATATTGGCATCTAGAACCATAATTTCTCTTACTACCTATCTTTATGGTACTTGTACTTACACACAGATATGGTTTGATTGATATTGATTATGAGAAACCACGTCGTATATTAACAAAAAATGAAGTTTTGGCCATTCAAATTCGAGAAACAATCCTTAAATAATAACTGGAAATGCAACCTGCGGAAGAGGCCGAATTAAATTCTGGTTTTATTTAATCTTGTATATGTTAGCTTTTGACAGTCATTGCCGGTTGAGTAAGATCACAAAAGGAGAAACCAATACAACGTGATATCGGACGGTGTCACTGTTTTCTTCAGTCCAAAAAGGGGACTTCACACTAACTGGAGTTGTGGCTACTAATATTACGGAGACTTCACCAACACTACAAAGCCCAGGGTTGTTCATAAAAGTACGTAAGCATTAATGTCAAATCCAGGAAAACAACCTAAACTTAATTACTTCGCGACATAAAATGGCTAATAGCGTACTATTCACAGCTACTTTAATTCTTGTGCTCTTGTTTTATCGATCGTCAGAATATTTTAATTGTAGTCGTTGGACATGAAATTCTCCAAGATAACTGTGACGCAAAAATTGACATCTGAAAAAAAAAAAAAAAAAAAAGAAACATCAACATCAATTTCTTTTCTTTTCTTTCCTTGTCCAAGAAGAAATCCCCCCGAAGAACAATTTTTACAACACAAGCGTCATTTCGAAGAACTACGACACTAATTCATTATATGGATATGGTTCTGCAAATATTATATTCTTGTCTTTTCATGGTCAGATTGATGCCTAGAATGTAAAATGGGAACCAAAAATAGAAATTTTTCGTTGCTGCAAGCTAGATGGAAAACTATTTAATCATATTCGGATTCTTCGAATTTGGGAAACATGATGTGACCTAATTTGTATTTGACGTTGTTTTACCACGAAAAACACTCAACAATCATGACTTTATTGGTAGTATTGTTTACATTGTTTGCTTTAATAGCTCGAGCCACCGCCAAAACGATTTCTGGTGTTTTCAACAGTTTTGAATCTTTAACTTGGACCAATGGTGCAAGTTACAAATACAGTAGTCCGAATTTCCCCACTTGGAATGCTGCTATCAATTGGGCGTTGGACTCTAGTGTGGAAATCGGTGATACCTTTAGTTTGGTAATGCCGTGTGTGTTCAAGTTTACGACCAGCCAGCCATCTATTGATTTAGCTTCCAGTGGGAGAACCTATGCTACTTGTAACTTCAAAGCGGGTGAGCACTTCACGGCGTTTTCCAGTTTAAGTTGTACTATTACGGGTGCTTTAGCCAATGATGCTCATGCCTATGGGGTAATTAGCTTACCTTTGACATTTAATGTTGGTGGTTCTGGTCGAGATGTTGATTTAGAAGATTCCAAGTGTTTTCGACCTGGGGTTAACACTGTCACATTTAATGATGGCAACACTAAATTCTCCGCCCAAGCTAATTTTGAAGCTCCTACTGATGATGCAAACAAATTAATTTTAGCGTCAAGACTCATACCATCTCTTGGTAAATCTAACGCATTATTAGTAGCCCCTTTGTGTAAAGATGGGTACTCTTCTGGTACGCTAGGTTTTAATTCCATCGCTGATGGTTATAAGATCGACTGTAATACCATCGCGGCTGGTATAACAAGTCAATTGAATGCATGGAATTTTCCTACAGATCTGCAATCCTTTTCCTATTCCACAAGTTGCTCGTCCAGCGGCTATAGCATTACTTTCAAGCATATTCCGAAAGGGTTTCGTCCGTTCATCGATGCATACGTCAGGCCGCCTACCACAGGTGTATACACCGTCGATTACACCATTCTATATACCTGTGTAAATGGTGCATATACTGATGATTCGGTAACAAAAAGAATGGCTCCTTATTCAAATGCAGATCCAAATTCAAATGGTGTTGAAATTGTTGTGACTACATTAGCAGGGACGGCTTCTACTACTGAAGTTACCACACTTCCATTCAAAACTTTAGAAGACAAGACGAAGACTATTGCGGTTGTTGTACCAATTCCAAGAACCACCATTACTACTTCATACGTTGGTATTACTACCTCGTATTCGACAATCGGTGCAGGAATTGGTGGCACAGCTACCGTCATTGTTGGTGAACCATACCATGGAACTACCACAATCACGACACATTGGACTGGCCTAGGAACGAAAACTTCCACGTTAGTAGCTTCCAGTGACTCTATCGACACCGTTTACATTGAAACTCCGGTCCCTAACCCAACTGTGACTACTACGGACTTCGGACATGTTTCTGTGCCTACCACTTTTACCCAGACTGATACACATGGTGGGATTGATACAATTGTGGTAATGGTACCACCTAACCCTACAGTCACATCAATTGAATTCTGGGGTGAATCGTTTACTACCACCATCACTGAAACTTCTGGCCCCTATAACACAGACATTGTGGTTGTCAAGGAACCATACAACCCAACTGTGACTATCACTGAACACGGTTTGGTTTCTGTACCAACCACCATCACATACACAAACCCACCAGGTGAAACTGATTCTGTCGTTGTTGTTGAACCACCTAACCCAACCACCACGGTCACTGAACAAGGTTCCGTTTCTGTACCAACCACCATCACCTACACCAATCCACCTGGTGAAACTGACTCTGTCGTTGTTGTTGAACCACCAAATCCAACTGTGACTACTACTGAACAAGGTTCCGTTTCTGTACCAACCACCATCACCTACACAAACCCACCAGGTGAAACTGATTCTGTCGTTGTTGTTGAACCACCTAACCCAACCACCACGGTCACTGAACAAGGTTCCGTTTCTGTACCAACCACCATCACATACACAAACCCACCAGGTGAAACCGATTCTGTCGTTGTTGTTGAACCACCAAATCCAACTGTGACTACTACTGAACAAGGTTCCGTTTCTGCACCAACCACCATCACATATACAAACCCACCAGGTGAAACTGACTCGGTCGTTGTTGTTGAACCACCTAACCCAACTGTGACTATCACTGAACAAGGTTCCTTTTCTGTACCAACCACCATCACTTATACTAATCCACCAGGTGAAACTGATTCTGTCGTTGTTGTCGAACCTCCTAATCAAACGATGACTGTACAAGATTCCGATACTAGTGGCTTTGCCTACACCAAGCTAACTGTCGTCAATGTTGAACAACCTAACTCCGCCATTTCCATCACTAAACAAGGTTCCTCCTCCAGCACTTCCACCTACACCGATCAACCAGGTGAATCAGATTCCGTTGTGAGTGTTAAACCACCAACTGCAGCCATCGCTGAATACGGTTCAGTTGCCACTACCTATGACTACACCGACCTAGCTGATGTGTTTGTTGAACTAGTTAAAGCAACCATCACTTCAACCATTAATGGATCTGACTCTACTTCCGACACCGACCTAGCAGGTGAAACTGATTCTGTCATTGTTGAATCATCTAGCCCAACCGTCACGCTCACTGAACACGGCTCTAGTTACATCAATCCATCCAGTGAACTTGGGTCCATTGTGATTATTGAATTACCAAATCCAGCATTGGACTCTAATGGATATGATTTACCGTTGTCATTTGGTGTATTTGCAACAGAAATGTCATCGGTTAAGAGCACGGTTTCATATGAAACAAGAGATAGCAAAAGCATTAGAACTTCCAGTGTGGCACGCCCGTCTACCGATGGTGAATTTTCATCATCAATTATTTTATCAGTACCTAGCGATGCGCTAGTTACAGAATATTTAAGTACCAGTTTTTCAAAAGATCCAAAGCCCACTCAGTTTCAAATTTCTACATCTCGTGAATTATCAAGTACTTATATCAATGGTGAATATTTATCGTCCAGTTTCAGTAAGGATGAGATTTTATTGTCGGAAGAGATGCGCCCTTCAACAGTGGTGTCTTCATCAATGTTGTCTTCATCTAGTATGAAACGATTATCGTCGTCCACATTGGTTAGTGCCCCTCCTGAGTCCTCATCTACGAAAAGTTTATTTTTGGGAGTTATGTCGCGGCCAGCTAGTCTCAATAGTGAAACCATGGCAATACATACGAGCCCGGGTGAAATCTTGCCAGCACATACAAGCCTGAGTGAAACCAATCATGAAGTGACATCCTCATTTTTTGCCAGTGATAATGATGAATCTGAATCAACAATTAATCAATCAGCAAACCCAACTACAGATGAAACTTCGAAACAATACATGACAACAACTGGAGTGGTTTCTACATTTCAAGGATCTGGCTCTTCAGTAGAGGTTTCTGATTTTATTCTTTTCTTGTTTACACTTTTATCAATTGTTTTCTAGATATTCTATTTTTTTATTCCTTTTTATACCCAGCGAATTTTTACGTTCTTGATATATAAATAATATATCCATGGTTTTCGCTAAATCTGATATTTATTCGATAATTTATATATATTTATACAAAATTTACACACGCAATTGCCTTGTATATTTCACATATCATGAAACTCTTGTTAATGTAATGCTAAATTTGATAGCATCCGTGGATATATCACCTGGATTTCGGTAAAATGTGGCAAAGTATGGCTCATTTGATGATTTTAATGGAACGTCTCCTAATTACACGGAATATAATTGACCTGAGTTTGGAAAGGTCAAATTTCCATTGCTATCCAATGAGATTTCGGTACCATTATTTACCGACATTAAATACAAACAATTGATGTCAGAAACCAAATAGAACCTGGCTATCAAAAGTGTCAATTTATAAAGAAAAATCTTATGACATTGATCATCATATCCCCAATCTTGAGTTTTATTTCTATCTAGTGTTATACTATATGCTATTAAATTTTTTAGAAATGGACTCAAATTCAACCCGTCTATGGTTGTGTTCAGAGATCTAGCAAATAAATATCCATTTTGAAGCTTTGCTAATATAATGGAAGCAAGTAGTTCTAGTATGTAAATACCTTCAACTAATCTCCAATACATTAGAAGGCGACTTCCTTTTGAACTGACGTTAATGATCTTCACCTTAACTTGAGTTTTTTTTTTTTTAATTCATGTGGGGAAGAAGTGTTAGTAAACAAATGGTTGCAAAAAAAACGAGAAATAAAACCCCTGGATCAAATCAAAAAGAGAAAACTTGAAACGAAGGATTGCTTTCTTTGAAAGTAAATGCCAATATATTCCATAAATAAATTTATAAAAATATACAATACTATAACAAAAACAAAAAGACCCGGCATCAACTTTCTTTCAGATATGTATCATTTTCAGGAATTATGCACTTTTGGCATAAACTTGCACTTTGTACGCCCCTTTAGGTACATCTTTTTGATTCTTATAATAAACAATAGCATAATTATTCTTCGAATGATTTGCTGGATCCTTTATATTTTGGATAGCCCATAAATTATTATAGCCACTAAAATCTAATTCGCCGTTCTTATTAATAGTAACCTTGAAAGGTTTGGAATTGGACAACTGCAAAATATTCTTGTTAATAAGAAAATAATATCTGGTATGGGAATCAACTTGTTGATAGATGTAATCATTCTTGTCATCATATATCAACTTCGTAGCACTTTTTGGAGAACCCAAGAAGAAATAATTAATACCGTTACCTTCCTTGTAGGGATACAAACCATTACCATTAAGTTGCTTGTTATCAGACTTGACATACAAATACACATCTTGTAAGCAACTGATAGCAGAAGAAAACAAACACAAGAAGGCGACTAATAAGAAATTGGATTTCATTTTGAATTTAATTTTGGGAGTTGAATAGAATATTCTATGGAAAGAAAAGAATGAAATAGAAATGGTATTTCAGGGAATTGGGAGATGTATTTATAGTTTTCCTTAAGTATAGGAAAGAGGGGGGGTTGTCCAAAGGGATAATTCACTATGCGAGAAACTGAATGTAAACAAACTGTTGCAAGAATGGACATTCTTTTTTCACATACAGTCCTATTTAAATTTCTTGGTATTCACATTGCTGAATTGGAGTCTTTCGCATGTTGCAAGTTTTCTAAATTTATCTACTCAATGAGCTAAATACTTTTTTACAGCCATATGACGATTCACCAGTATTTTCTTTCATTCACAACCACAAATTTTGAAAAGTTTTATTTATTGACTGTTCATCCTCTTTCCCTAAGTGGTATTATTGTTGATATTTGTCAGAATCTTTGAACTATTTTTACACGTTTTACTTTTCCATTGGATTTTACAAAAATTTATGAGTAAAATTTTGCAACACATTTGACAACATAAAAATCCAACTTAAATATCCCCAGAACATTTATTTATCAAATATTGCATCTCACACAACACACCCATCGTAATTTAACAAATTTTAGACATTCACAGAATTTCAAGTGCCATTACACCAACTTTACGGTCAATTTGGGATACGTATTTTGAGTTGTACACATAAATATATACTAAAAAATCGCCCCTTCGGAAAAAGTCTAAATTTTCCTAAATTTTTAATATGGTCAAGTTGGGAGGTTCATTGACTTTTAAAAATATTTTGGTTTTCAAAGGAGCCGTGTGTTCGAGACCCACATTAAATTAATAAAGTAGTGTATACATTTCAAATAGTCTGTCAGGCTGTATTTTTTTTTTAGGAGAGTGAACGTCTAAAAGTCTCGATTTAACACGAAAACTCAAATCTTTTTGCCAGCCTTTGGATTTCCACATTTATCACTTACAATATAATGGATAACGACGATTTAACTGCATCTGTATGGGATGATGCTGTATCACCAAACAACAATAATGATGATTATGCTAATACACATTCTACGTCCAACTTGCAACAT
The DNA here is from genome assembly GCA_030572435.1 of Candida labiduridarum. NCBI lineage: Eukaryota > Fungi > Ascomycota > Pichiomycetes > Serinales > Debaryomycetaceae > Candida > Candida labiduridarum. The sequence continues at coordinate 9,718 of JAJLZW010000062.1, forward strand.
GCATTGTCAAATCAATTTAGCTCCCTTGCCATGGAAGATCCGTTTGCAAGTCCATTGGGTTTTGGAGATACTCAACAAGAACGAAGCAATCTTATATATGATGATGAAGAAGAGGAGGAAGTAGATGAAGAAGAAGGGGTCAATGATCAAAATGAGCATGAGCACACACACCAAGTATCAGAATACAATGCTGTCAACGAACAAGTTCGAGAGTTGAAGAAAGAAGAAAGCAAAGTACATTCCAGTCAGATTTTATCAGAATTGACAAATGGAGTTGAGGATAGTGAAATTTTAGAAAGCTCGATTGTTAAATCATCTGATAAAATTGATGCGTCGGAGTCGTTGTTCAACGATAAAGGAAGTTCTCCATTAAAGCTATCTAAATCGAGAGGGGAAGTAAAATCTCCTAGTCGACCAGCAACTGCGAAGACTACTAAATTTAAAGCTGCAAGACCAAGAAAGTTTAGTGCTAGAGTCAATGTTCAGCATATGGATGAGAGCACCACCAACCCCTTGGGTCCATTAAGTGTAGAGGTGATCGAGGATGCTGCACCACAAAGCGTGAAACCTACTACATCGACATCTGAATCAATTGCAAAAGAAACAGAAGCACCGCTTTATAAGATCGATAAGCACTTAGAAACTGTGCCTAATAAGAAATCAAACCCCAAGAGACCAGAACCTACACAAGAGGAAGTTGACCCACACTCCAACAAATTGGAAGTGGCAGTGGGAGACCCCATGAAAGTTGGAGACATCACCACTGTCCACATAGTGTACACGATAAAAACCAAGAATAAGAATTTGGAGTCCAAATATTTCCCAGCGGTTGAAGCCACCGAGGTTTCAAGAAGATACAAGGATTTCAGATGGATATATCATCAATTACAGAATAATCACCCTGGTCGAATTATTCCACCACCGCCATCAAAGCAAACATATATTGGAAGATTCAACGAGAGCTTTATTGAGAATAGACGATTGTCACTAGAAAAGATGTTGAACAAGATTAGCAACATTCCAACGTTGGCAATCGATTCAGATTTTGTAATGTTTTTAACAAGTGAGGATTTTGCAAGCGAATCAAAAGAGAGGGAAAGGGTTTCTGGGTCTGGAGCATCATCACAGAATAGTGAATACCTTGACCGAAGCGAAGATATCGCTGTTACATCTGCAGCGGCGGCAGCATCGGGGGCCACAAGTGGGTTCATGAGCTCGCTATTTTCCATGTCGACTAAGGTTACTGAGCCGGATCCATACTTCAATACCAAGAAGCAGTACATTTATGATTTGGAGTACAACTTGAAACAATTCTACAAAACCATTGAACTTATTGGTCAACAACGATTGGACATGATTAACATTTTGGAAGAAATCTCTCTCGCTGTGGAAGAATTATCTGGGTTGGAAATTTCCAAAGTGACGAGCGATTTATTGTCAGCTTTCAGTGAAGTTGAATTGAAGATTAAGGACAATCTTGATAGAATAAATTTGCAGGATCAGTTAACATTAGGATTCACCATTGAAGAATACCTCCGAACAATTGGGTCCATTAATTTTGTGTTTGATACGAGGTTGAATGTTTATCAACAATTACAGACCTACAGCCAAGAATTGAATAAGAAGCAGAGCCAATTGGATAAATTGAATCGTAAACAGCAACAAGTGGACAAGATTAAACAGCTAGATTTTGAAGTTGGTAAATTGAAACAAAGAACAGACGCCTTCGAACAAAGTTTTAAGAAAATTAGCGAAACTATCAAGCAAGAGTTGGAGAACTTTGAGTATGAAAGAATTGACGACTTCAGAAATAGTGTGGAGATATTTATTGAAAGTGCAATCGAGGCGCAAAAGGAAGCCATAGAACTATATGAAACTTTCTACGAGAGACAGAAATTGGAGGACGTTTAGTACTTGAAGGAGGGGTTCCGCATTTTTCAATTTTTGGTATTTTGACTTTCCTTTAATTAATGGCTCTGTTGTGGTTGTTAAGTGTTTATGTGTGAGGAAATGGAGAAACCCATTGTAGTGATTATTTTTAGTCTTATCTCGGAATGTTAAAGAGATGATGAAATCTGTTAATTATCGCCTCACTTCTTTGTATTTTTTTTTTCTTACTGTGCGTCTTTCCCTTCCTAGATATTGCAACTCGCATTGTGCTGAGATAACAATGGAGAAAAATTAGAGATTGTCAATCCAACCGCACATCCAAAGCGAGTTACCTGATTTACAATGGGTCTTTGTTGTGGACACACCACAACAGCAGTTTGTGTTAGTTGTCTACCCCCCCATATCCATCAAATTCTACGCTCGTCTTAATTAATTCAAGTTATAATTTTTCAATAGTTCATTCTATGCGTGTAGGTCTTGCCTGAAAATTTCAACTCCTAGTAGTCGGTGCGGGTTGCCACAGATTTTCGTTCTGGTTTACTAACCACAATCTACAGCTTCCTTTAGCATGAGTGATTTTCTTTTACTCCTCTTTGGTTGAACAACGTTGAGCTTCTTTTGATCACATTGAGTTGGTATTTCGTCCACTTGGGAGGTGGGTATATGGATCTTGTTCTAAACTCACACGTGAGAATTGCGAAGAATTGGAAGATTTTTTTTTTTCGATTTGTGGAATAATGGCTATGAGTCAGGAGGTTAAAATCTTCTGGTTACTCATTTTAGCATTCTCCACATTATATATCTTTGCTAACCACCGCAGCTTCATTAACAACTAATTATAATTGTCTTCCATTCTATTGTATTGTATTATATTTCATTATATTATATCCCGCTTATATTTTATTCCCCCGTTATTTTGCATTACCATTATTATTAGTCCTGACATTGTTTCATCCCTTAGAATATTAGAAGTATATATTTAGATCAATCAGTTCACCTCCTTTTGTGTTGGTTCCATTAATCCTTTTTTTTCTTTTTCTATTTCACTACAATCTATCCTTGATTTATACCAGACAAGATTGAACTAGGGTCCCATAATGAGTACTGAAGTCCACCTTAACCCTACAAAACTATCCATACTAACAATATCCAGAGACAAATATTGGATATTCGTGAGTTCAATACAACAACTACTATACAAATCCATAGAGATCAAATCATCAACCAGAATTAATGGCTTGGGAGGGGCGCAAGAAGATAATAATAATCATGATGAGGATAACGACCTTGATGAGTACAGCAGCAGTTCAAATACTTATTCAGATACAGATTTCCCCATAAAAAGATCAGTCGACAATTCCAGTAAATTAAGTCCCCAGACCCCCCCTACTCCATTGGATGATGATGAATACGATGAAGATAATTTTTTCCACATAGCCTTAACTCCCAATGAATGTACCATCATTTGCTCACAAAAACTCATGAAGCAATGCTTTCTGCAACCAGTGGAAGTTTGTAAGCAGTTGAATTATCAAGATGTTCAAGTGTTACCAGAAGCATATTTGAGTTTATGTGTAGATTGTGATGGGAGCACTGATACGTCGTTGAGAATCCTAGAATTGACTAAGCCATTATCAGAAAATAACATTTCCTTATTCTTCATATCAAGTTACTTTAATGATGTGGTTTTGATTCCTTATGCCTTGAAAGATCGAGTTGTTAGCATATTACGAAAGAAGAATTTTGAATTTCTGGATATTTCCAATAGTTATGTCCCAACATGGGGATCATCACCAACGCATACCGAATTTGATTTTGAACAAGGATCCAGAAAATTGGAACAACAAACTTTTCAAACATTTAGAGAAGAGGATATAAAACCTGTCATAGACTACAAGAACCTGTTGTTACTCACGGGATCTCGTACTGGAGATATCCATAATACTATTCTTAAAACGTGCAAAGTATTATCGGCCACAGATTATATCCCAGCATTTTTTGGAATAACCAGGGCGAATTTCCAGTGCTCACTTCTTTTACCAAAATCACGAAAGCAGAGATCACAATTAGGATTTGAATCGCCATACATCATGGGTTCTCTACTGGATACTATTATTCCAATTTGCATCGATTTTTCCAAATTGGAAATAAACTCAACTGGTATTGTCGCAGGTTTGGCTAGTAGGCTATCCAGTGCTGGAGTTTTATATTATTTATCAATGGCGAGATCTGGTGTTATTATGATTCCCGAAGAGAATATTGAACTAGTGAGTGAAATCCTAAACAACGTGTAAAACAAATATATACACACTATGTAGCATTCTCATTTCTTCGTTCGACATAGCTTTTCAATATAGAGGTACTTTACTTTTGATGAAAAGTTAATACTTTATTTACCTACACTATACAACCATCCTATTCACAAGAAAGAAGCTCTGTAATTTTCCCCCAATTTAATTTCTCTTACTATTCTTCTTTTTAGATTTAAGACTGGTACTCCAACCATCTTCGTCAACGGTTTGAACCTTATCAGCAGAAGAGATAATAGCTGCAGACCATGAGACATGATCTCCACCACCAATTTGTTGATCGACTTTTTGTCTTCTTTTCAAAAACTCTTGAGCAAATCTTCTACCATCCATGGTGGCAGATGAACTGTAAATAGTTTCGGCAATCAATGAAGCTGAATCAACTGAATTTGGTGGCAAGGTGATGAAAATATCCAACAAATCTTCCTTGGAAACAGTAGGATATAAACTAGTCATGTTGGATCTAGCCCAAACCAAGAAATCTTCTCTAATAGCTTGCGCATTGACAGTTGGGGTAATCTGCTTATTGGCAGACACCGAACGCAACAATTGCGGAGTGGTTTTGGCAGACGAAGCGGTAGGAATATTGCTAGTTGATTTTCTACTCAATGGACCTGGTTGTTTTTTAGAAGCAATGGTAGTCCAAGCAGGACCATCGTCTCTAGGAACAGAATTTGCAGCAGCACTGGCAAATGAGGCACTATGATTACCAATTGCAGAAGGTGTAAGAGCTGCAGCAGCAGCAGCAGAAGAAGAAGCAGCAGCAGCAGCAGCCAATTTGGCTTTGGCACGTTCTGATTCTTCCTTCTGAATTTCAGCTAAAGTCTTTGTGACTGGAGTAGCAGAGGCATTACCCCAAGTGGAAGGTAAAACAGAAGCAGTCTTTTCTGCTTTTGCTTGCTTTTCAGCAGCAGCAGCATTAGCCCAAGCTTTTGCAGCTTGCTCACTTTTGATTTGTGCTTCAATTTTCTTTTGCTCGGCTAATTTTTCAGCTTCAAGCCTCTGGATTTCCTTTAAAGTCAAAGCTGGCTTCTTAGAAGCTTGCTTTGGAGCTGCCCATGGTGCCAAAGTTGGTTGACCAGATGGTTTTAAGTCAGCCTGTTTAGCACCATCTTCAAATTCTTTCTCTTCACTAACTTGACATTGAGAAGGTTGTTGGTTTTCTTGTTTTTGTTGCTGCTGTTGTTGCTCGGCTACGGATGGGGTAGATGAAATAACTTCCGATTGAATTGTGTCGTTTGAAACTTTAAATGGAGTTGGTTCTTCATCATTCAAGAAATCCGTAACAACAGAACTATGAATTTCTTCTAAAACTGGGTCTTCAAGCTGTGGTGCAGGAGCCACAGGTGCAATGACTGGATCAGGAGCTACGACCGAAGTGGAAGCAGAAGCTTTGGTGATATCTGCATCATATGGAACCGACAATGGTTCTTGGTTGACCAAGTTTACGTTTGTTGTTGAGGCAAATGGTGAATTGACTCGAGAATGAGATTGATTAATAGCAGCAGGCAACCAAGGGGAGTTAGGAACAGGTTGACTGATTTGATTGGAAATTGAAGGGTGTCCCCCAATTGGAGTTTGCGGATTGCTGCCAGATTGCAAAATGGAAGACGCGGCCGTGTCAATACCCCAGCCACTATTGACCCTAGATAATGACGGCTGTTGTTGACTTTGCAATTGCTGCTGCAAAATCGACGGCATTGACGGGAAACTCAAATTCTGATTGAACGCATCCAATCCTGCAGACGGTTGTTGACCGAACGTATCAATACCAAACGTAGCGGTGTTGCTAAACCCTTGGGCAGTGCCTTGGTTGACCAGTGCCAATGACGTAGATGAAAATGGATCCGATTTCAAAAAGTCATTGCCAAATAACTTGGATTGAGACAAGTTTCCTTGCGGCAAATTGCTTTGGGAGACATTCCCACCCAATGACGACAACAAGTTGGACTGGAACGGTGGGAAATTATTGCTCAGTAAATCATTGGGGAAAAATTGACTGCCACTGTTGCTAACGGTCGATAAATCAGGCAATGGAATCTTGAATGGAGTAACATAGTTCAGTAAACTTTCACACAAGTCTCTCAAAGTCTTGAAGGTACTTTCCTCTTTCCTTCTGATTTTCAAATCAAGATTCAAGTAACCTCCAGTGAGCCATTCTTGCATCATGTCACCATTGAATGGACCTTGCTCATTACCAGACGGATCAATATAGAACCATTCAATTTTATCAGAAGTAACAAGGGCTCTAAATTTAGGCTCCATACTAGAAAGGTCTTTTGGTAATTGCACCATACCGGGTGGAACATGCCCAATTGAGGACGGAATGGTCCCTGTTCCTGTTCTCTGTTCCGTCTGGATCGACCCCATACCGCTTCCTTGAGTTAAGTTCTCAACTTCCGAGTCCCCACCAATGGTGAGCTTGTCTAAAGAGTCGGTCACTTCTTTCGTGGTTTCTTTGGGCAAGTCATTAACCTTGTTTGGATTCGACTGTAAGTCTAAATGGTAAATTGGTTCTGGTTTGGACAATTTGTAAGTTTCATCAGAACTAACAGGTACCTCAGAGTTTAAAATCTGGTCCTTATTATCATACCAAACCTGGAACACCTCATTCATTGTATAACGTTTACCATCCTTGTTGACCGGGATGGTATTCGTGTGGTGATGTTGGTGATGTTGATGGTGATGATGCTGGTGGTGATGATGATGATTACTGTGAGAATACAGTTGACTATAGGTAGAACTATCATCGATATTCCCATTATTAGGAGCTTCTTGTGATTTACGAGATCTTGAGTACATTGCTGAGTTGTAATAAATTGGTAGGGTTTATTGCCTGTTTTTTTATACGGTTTTTTTTGTATATAGTAGATGGGGATAAATCCTGGGTTTTTGTTGGTGACTTGTGAATCGAATGTTAGGTTTGAAAAATTAAGAAAATTTTTTTCTGTTTCTCCATTGAGAACGTAGACAAACAGAAAACTGCTAATAGTTAATACGTGGGATCGCTTCGTTTCCTGTAGTACTAACTTCTTTTTCTGGTGTAACATCTCTTAGAGATGAACCCACACACTTCTCTCTGTCATATTTTTTTTTATTTGCTTCCACTCTCTGCCATTTCCATCTTTATTATTTCAAATACGCGTTCTAATAATGTATGATTAGTAGATGAGGACATTAGATAACCCAGCAGTTCGCCACTTTCTCGACTGTCAAACAATGCGTTTGTATGGGCAGGTCAACTACAATTTCAGATTTTTACAATTCAAAACTACCTGTAGACTTCCTTACTTCTCTATTTTGTATATATTCAACGTACGCCAACTTCTTAGATACCCATTTGTTTTTCCATTTCACTGTGGAAATCTTTAACGTTATTACCATCTCTGAATCCACCTGGGTAGACGTCTTCCCAATCAACACTAGAATCCTTATTCAACAAGATATCTTTGTGCATTGAATCGACACCATCAAGTAAACTTGGCTTGAATGAAGTAGCTTCCACAATTTCCAACTCCATGCTTCTCTTGATCGGAGCACCAGCTCCAAATATACGTCTGTAGGATTCCATTCTATTTTCTTCTTGGGTTTTTTCCCAATTGTTCACTCTGGATTCCAAAGGATGACGGTTATTTATCTTGGATGCTATATTTAATGGGCCTTCTTGAGTTCTCAAGCTATCTTGTAAACCAGGGGCATGTTCAGCTGCTTGCCCGAATTTGGTTGTGCTAACGGAAGATTCGCTTTGTTTGTTTGGAACGGCCCTTAAAGACTATATTCAAAAGATAAAACAACGTTAGTAAAATTGATATAAATTGTCCAAAAATCACCTGTAGGATTTAACAAATTGAACATACCATTATGTATGTGGAATGTTGTCTGGTCTGGTGGGTTGTAAAACAGAGGTGGCAAACATGTTGACTCTTTTTTTCTCGGTTCTGTTGAAAGAACAATCTGCCAAGGCATATTTTGCCGACACACGACTTTTGGGGTTGGTAAAACAGTTTAGTTGGAGTATTGTGGATAATGAAACAACGGAAAGATACAAGGGCATATACTTTACAGAGACAATCATTACCTATGTGAAAATGCATTTTACAATAACAAGTGCAGCTTTTTAATGCCAAGGGTGGGTGTACTTGGGGAGGGTACATTCAGAAGAAGTATCAGATCGGTAGTCACGTTGTCGTCTGTAGGACAGAAAGAACTCCCGATATGGATAACAGTTTGGTACTTCCAAGCTTTAGGCAAATCATGTGTCTTGACTTTGAAACCTTTACTCACAATTATTGTGTATATTTCTTCCAAAGATGAGAATTGGAACTGATTGGTGTCACGAAGAGAGGTGTGCCTTCTTCCAGAACTTCTAAATTACAGAATATACTATTATCATAGAATAGTTTGTGATAGTATAGTTTTTTTGCAGTTTTTTTTTGTGGTGTTGCAAAATCAATTATCGATTTGGTTTTTAAACTATTGATTTCACAATTTCCCCATATTTTAAATCACGTGAATATCCGAGCCGCACGATGAGCATCTCTACTATATGGCCAAATCATCAAATACAGCTACATATTGTTAGACAAAACTGTATAGTAAGGTCATAAACTAAAATAATTGCATTCAATTGACCGAATGTAACAGTAAAAAGAGGACACTATTTACTCAATTGTATTGTAACATTGACAAATTGCGTATATTCAAAAATATTGCTGTTTTCAACAGCATTGAACCCCACTTGCCTTCAAAAACTGTCGTTGTTTTTAGATAAATATTTTCTTATATTCGGTTAATACAATTTCAGGTCTTCATATCTTCTCTTACCTTATAAAAATATGATGTTATTGAGAGAAATACCATTAAAATCATGAATTATTGATTAACGCATGCTTTCGTTTGATATCACGTGATCAGACCCGCACACCAATACTAAACCTCATCAGTCGTCCAAAAAAAAATTTTTTTTCACCCAAGGATTCCCATCTCCCAAAAAAAAAATCTTCATCTCACATACTTTCTAAATAATTCGTTTCTAATAACAAGGCAACTTAATTGTTTTATAATTTAAAACTACTACTACCCTTACTTATCACATATATCATATAAATAATGGCATTCGGAGCTCCAAGAGGTAGAGGTGGATCATCAAGAGGTGGCCGTGGTGGATTTGGCGGTGCTTCCAGAGGTGGCCGTGGTGGCGCCAGAGGTGGAAGAGGAGGTAGCTTCGGTGGAAGAGGCGGAGGCAGAGGAGGTGCCAGAGGAGGTGCTAGAGGAGGTGCCAGAGGAGGTGCCAGAGGTGGTCGTGGTGGTGCTAGAGGAGGTGCCAGAGGAGGTGCTAAGGTCATCATTGAACCACATAGACATGCTGGTGTTTTCATCGCCAGAGGTAAAGAAGATTTGTTAGTTACCAGAAACACCGCCCCAGGTGAATCCGTCTATGGTGAAAAGAGAATCTCCGTTGAAGAACCAGCTAAAGAAGAAGGTGCCGCCCCAACTAAAATCGAATACCGTGTTTGGAATCCATTCAGATCTAAATTGGCTGCTGGTATAATGGGTGGTATTGACGAATTAGGTATTGCTCCAGGTAAGAAAGTCTTGTATTTGGGTGCTGCTTCCGGTACTTCTGTTTCTCACGTTGCTGATGTTGTTGGTCCAGAAGGTTTAGTTTATGCTGTTGAATTCTCCCACCGTCCAGGTAGAGAATTGATTGGCATGGCTAAAAAGAGACCAAATGTTATCCCAATTATAGATGATGCTAGACATCCACAAAAATACAGAATGTTATTGGGTATGGTTGATTGTGTGTTTGCTGATGTTGCCCAACCAGATCAAGCCAGAATTATTGCATTGAACTCCCACTTGTTCTTGAAAGATGGTGGTTTAGTTGTTATTTCCATCAAAGCTAACTGTATTGATTCTACTGTCGATGCCGAAACCGTCTTCGCCAGAGAAGTTCAAAAATTGAGAGAAGAAAGAATCAAACCATTGGAACAATTGACCTTAGAACCTTATGAAAGAGACCATTGTATCGTTGTTGGTAGATACATGAGAAGCGGTATCAAGAAATAGATTCGAAGAAATGGTTAAATATGGTAAAGAGGATTATAAAATGCATTTCTATCTTCATAGAGACGTAAATATTAGTGTACAATAGGATTTCATTATAAGTAATAATAAAATATATATTTTTTTTAAAAAGAATAAGAAAGGCTCTAAAGTTAAAACCAACGTCGAATAGATGTATAAGGAAGTGATAATAATAATAAAAAAACGAACTATAAATGCATGTGGGAAATGAAAGGTTTGCTTCTAATCAATTCTTGCCTCAGACAATGTCAATGGTTTGATATTGTTCGAGAATACCGAAGAACCAGACTTGAAACGGTTGATCTTCTTCAATTTCTCACGCACAACCATTACAGGAACTGTCAGTTTAGTAACCAAATAATTCGATAATGATCCTAACAAGACCCCCTTAATGGCGCTTTGACCTTTAGATCCAACAATAACCAAAGTAGGCTGCAAATTGTCAATGAACTCTAAAATCAAATGTCTTGGAATTGGATGATGAATAATTTCAATGACAATATGGATTTGCAATTTTGTCAATTTCAACAAATTCAACACTTGTTGTTTAGCCTTGTTCAACATATTCAATCTGCTTTGTTCACGGGAATTTTCATTGGCAGTATTACCTTTCAAATGATGGTTGGTATCGGTATCTTCAATAACACAAACAATAAATAACACCGACCCATCAACTAAAACAGTACCCAAACTCCACTCCAAGGCAAAAATAGACTCTGGGGAGAAATCCATACATAACAAGAACATCTTTGGTTTAACTTTGGGGTTGATTAATTGAAAGAAATTACCTCTAGTTATGGTTTGAATTACTCGTGAATGTGATTTGTTGGAGTCAACTGGACCCTCTTGTATCGTTTCATTCAACTGCGATGCAAATTCACTGTCCAATTTATCTTCAACTGCGGATGTATAAGGAGCCATAAAATCATCACCGTCAGGACTAGGTCCATCTTCGAGTCTTGTGGGTGAAACGGACCCATTTCTGATTCCATTTTCGTGATCGATTATTTTCTTTCTGTAAGCTTGGTAGTTTTCCAACTTTTGTCTTCGGGAGTTTGCATCTTGATTAGTTTCATCTAAATTCAAATAAGCACCAGTCAATTTTTGTTTGTCGTTAGCTAGTTTGTTCAATACTTCTTGATCAATCTTGCTTCCGGCTTTTCTGGCAGCAGCTAACGCCCTTTCACTGGCAGTTAATTCCTCCAAACGTTGGATTGTGGCATTATCATTCAAATTGGAGTTTTCCAAGATATTACTGATTTCGTTAATCTTTTCATCTTGACAGGCGTAGTTAGGTAAAATGTTACCAGTATCATCGTATTGAAATTTCTCATTGCTATCGTCATCACTTATGTGTTCTTCTTCACTGAGTTCGTTTTCCCACAAGTCGTTTTTTTCCTCCTGCTTTTCCGAACTCACTATTCTTTCCAGAGGGTCATGGTTGGTAATGGACCACTTTAATTCCTTGTTGTAGTCGTCTGGGTTTAATGACGAAGAACGGGAGTGGGAACCCCTGCCCGGGGAAGTGGACCTACCTCTAGTCATAGATTGTTGGATAATAGCTAGCTTTTCTGCTTCTAATCTGGATTCGCGACTGGCCATAGTTTGATATTATGATGCTAATGTAGTGTAAGATGTGGTGTGGAGGTGATTTCTACTTATCGTAGGAAAAATAATGAAATGAACTAAGAACAACTGGTTGGCTAATTTTGTGTGTAAGAAGAAAATGAATGAACAAACGAGAAAAAAAGGGTGAGTGATAATAAAGTGCGACACACAAATTACTTCCTTCTCGTCTTGCTGTACCACGATACTACCACGAACATGCCCAGAAAATACTTGACGCTAAAAAAGAAAAAAAAAAAACGGCATGCACACGCCCCCCTTCGCATTTGTTCTTGACATTCCATGTATCACGACTATGTATAGGTATCCAACTACTTATTCATCGTCATCATCATATTCCTCCTCTTCATCATCATCATCATTAAACTCAATTAAGAAATTAGCACCTCTCTTAAACTCAGGTATTTCTTTAATACTCTTTTCGAAGTCTTCCAAATGTATCACTTTTTTAGGATATGGTTGGATGATTTCAAATTTAAATGGATATTGATCGTAGTAGTCCTTGATATCTTGAATAGATTCCTTGATATTATGATCAAGATCCAACTCTTCAATCAACTCATCAATTTCGTCTTCATCTACTTCCCCTTGTTCCAAATATAACTTTAACTCAATAAACATGTAGAATTCCAACAAGGAGATCTCATCATTAAACAACTCAACTATTCTTTTCCCGTTTGGAAGTTTCAACGCAATTTTACATTTACTTTCACTTTCTTCATCAAGAACATTACATTCAATGTACTTGGTTTGCAACAATCTCAACAAATAGAATGTCCGTAATTTAATTCTCTGTTCCGCAAGTTTCTTATCATGCTCCTCTTTAATCTTGATTTCCTTTTTCACCTTATCTAGTTCCAAGGATCTCAAATACGCACCGTCTTGCTCTTCTCGAATTTGACGACTTATGTCCATCTCCCGTTTGTCGAATCTTGCTGATACCAATTGTGGGTTGAATCTATCCAAAAGTTTAGCCAAATTTTTCAAAATTTTGTTTGTGGTAATAGGAAGCTCATCATCAGTGACAAAAGCACGAGATAAATTGGATTTATACAATATTGACATAGATGACATGATTTCTGAGCTGGCAGAGATATTACCTACTAACATCAAATATGGTATTCTTTTCAGATTGTAAGTTTGTGCAACTTGGAGTGCTTCTGGCGATTTGTCAATATTGTTCACAAATATTTCAGTTTCCGCATACAACCCGGTATCCTTATTAAACAATTTATTGAAATCCTGATGACTCACCAATGAATGAAGAAAATTGTTACTTTCAACTGTGTCATTCACCAACACTACCAATAGCCAACGGTACTCCTTCTGGACCACTTGATGAATTTCATTGAAATTGTCTTCGTGGAAAATAAAATTCTCCAATACATTGCAATCATCATAATATTCTTTCAATTTGGGCAAGAATTTGTAATTTGGAATAAATTTTTCATAATTGAATGATGAAGGAATTCTGGTTTGCACGGTTTTAAACACGCCCCATCCAAACAAATATCGAAATGCTGATAAAACAATATTCAAAATGGTTTTGGGTATAATCAATAGTATAATCCATAAAGCACTTAGCGGTGACTTGTTATTACTGCTGTTGTTAGAATCTATGGACTCAGTTGTTTCGTAAACATCTTCCTTCAGATCATACTCCTGTTCTTGTTGTTCCTTTTCTCTTCTTATTCTGCTTTCTATAATAGATGTATGTATACCGACTTCCAATTGCCAGCCAGTGGGGATTATGGGAGCCTTTGGTAATTTCGGTAAAAAGCTGTCAAAAAACATCTGGTGTTGTAAATTCACGGCTTCGGGTTGGCGAGCGGGTGGACGACCCGTATGTCTGTGGATAAGATGGCTGTCATTATCTTCATGAACATTCACCCCCGAGGAATTAGTAGCAATTGAATCAAATCCAGTATCGAAATATATGGATATGGCATTGTTTAAATCGAAATCGTGAATAGTTAACAATTGGCGGATTTTGTCGTCATCTGAGTCGTTCCCTATTCCTGTGATAGACTTGAATTCGTCGAGTTTATCCCTATGATGTGGTTCCAAGGTATCCATATTATTAAGGAGGATCACTTTTTTTTAGCAACAAATTCAAGATCCAAAAAACCTCTGTCCGATTCTGGCTTTGGTTCTGACTCTGTTGGTTTTCTGTCCGTCGCTGTAATTTCCAGAAAGGCAAAAAAAAATTCCAAGTGCAATAGCCAACCTGTGAGAAACATACAACAGAAAAGGAAACAACAAATATTTCACGTGATAATCAAGTATCCAGTGCTTACATAATCGCAAAACTCGATTTCCTTACTTCTTTGGTGGAATTGCCTAGTATACATGGCTCATAAAAGGTGTCCTTACGAAAATGCGCTAACGTCAACACTTTAACAAGCGTCCATCGATGCATCTTATATGTAGGAGGTATCTAACATAGGGACACTATCGTAAACACAAAGAAACTTAAAATTAAATATCTCACTCTGGACAATCCTTGCCGATCTCTATTCTATCACTTGCCCTTATACTTGATTGCTTGTGCATCGAGCAGTTAACTGCCACATTTTCTTTCTCTTGTTTAGACTTCTTTCATTTAGTATTTAAAGAACTCTAGTTTGAAATACTACTAATATGCTTTTCTTAGAAAAGTACACCCTGTTTATTCGTAATTCTTTTTTAGAGGTCTAGAAGCACGACATCATCCAATGTTTACAAAATATAGATATCATTTTGTCAACCGGTGTTGAACCCACATCACTTGTAATATCACGATTATACGCCTAGGTTCTTTTTTTTTTCTTGGTGGGTTTCGAGCGGTTCGTTGCACTTTTTACAATGTTGGCTGCGAATTTCTTGTGTCAACCATTGGGATTAGACTTTATACATTGTGAACAAACCAAAAAAGGCGCGCAGAATGAAGAATCCTTGTTCGTATTTTGTAAAACTGTTGTTTAAGTCATTTGCAGTCAAGTTTGTGGGTTGCTTGGATTTGTGTAACAGAACACAACTTTCTCTGTATTTCCGAACAGACACACACAGGGATACGTTTTATTCCTACCTAATCTCACTATTATTCTCTTGCACCCGGAGTTGTTGCCTTGCAGGAAGTATGAGGAATGGTCTACGTTTCAAAAAGTTGACGAGAAATGGAAAACCTACGTTCCGGTAGGGTACCACAGATCACAGGAAATTTTACCACTTTGATACCAATTCATACCAGACATGAAGAGTAAAACTACGCTTTCCATAAGTGTCTCAATCGTTCCCTTATCTCAATGACTATGGAATGGTTTGCTAACTGGGGAAATTTACTTCAAAGTTACCGCATATTTATCACATATTACCTAAAAATACCTCTGGTTCTCGTACTGGTTTCCGAAGAAATATGTTGGGAGATGCCAGAGAATAACATTTCTAGCTTTGTTCATATTCTGGTCATAAAGGAGGGGTAAATTCTGGTATGGAAAAAGAGAAAAATGTCAAAGGAGGCAGAAGCGATAGCCCTTGTTACTGTTACGGAAATGGCACTTTGTAATTTTGGTCAACAAAGTGAGGCTTTATTTTGCATGGGATAGATACGTGCCGTGTTTTTTGTTTCTGTCTTCTAGCCTGGCAATGTCTTATTTTGACAATTTCAAACATGTTGAAGGTTGTGCGTCTTCTCTCGACGATGCAAGCATCCCTAACGATCTAAATGTGCTCTTAAATCCCACGGTATTTTACCAAAACTGAATATTTTCTTCGAACTGCTACTGCTACCTCCACTGCTGCAAAACAGGGTAAATTATTTCTAGTGCGCCTCCACAACGCGCGAAGGAGTTGAGTTCTGGAACGACAAACCGAACCCACATACTTGAACAATTGTATGATATTAAAACAACACGTACTACAGCAACAACAAAAAAGTACCCATTATACAATGTGCAACAGTTTGTTTAAAAAAAAAGGTTTGCATTTTTTTTTTCCACTGTGCAATGCATAACGCACCAATGACTACTTTTGCAATAAAATCAAGAGCAATTGCATTTATTCACTGCAAATCGAACCAGAATCCATAAACAGCAAAAACTTAAAAAAGGAAAACAATAAATCTACAGAAATCTGTAATTCTTGCATCTACACCCCCAGTTGGTCCGTTTTTAAATCTGTGAGTTTTTACTTCAACTGAGCTACCTTCTCCACAGCCCTTGAGGCAATTCTTATTGACCTCCAGTAGTACGGAGTCAGGAGAGAGGGAGAGCAAGAAAGACAGGGATCATTGGGAATGTAAGAAGGAGTTGTCAAGATTCAGGCTAACATTTATTGGTTTGAAAGCGGGAATAAGGGAGGGTAAACACACACACGGAAATATGAGCTAAATCCATAGAAATTTGTATGTACCGACTTGCAACCGGTTGCATCTGCTCACTCCATGAATTGTAGGGGTTATTGGATGGTTTGTTTCTTCTGTCGAGTTCATTTTTGATGACGCTAAGAGTCTTTAAAGTGGTGATACTCCGGCAGATAATGCCCCCCCTAGAAGTAAGAAGAGGAGCGCTATGAAAACTAGTCAGTCCAAAAAAATAAAGTAAATTTATGCTAGCGGCTAAACGTTTAGCCAATCTTGCTTTTCGGGTATCAGTTCTTTATTATTAATATTCTGAATAAAGGGGGATCGCGATGAGCTCGAACAATGTCTCAACTCACTAAGCATTCTACCGAGTTACTCATTCATTCCTTCTTATATGATGCCGCGTGTGGTTTTTATCTAAAGGATAAGTCGGTCATGGAAAACTTGATGCAAGTGGAAAAACGAAGTTGGTGTCATCTTCAGTTGCTGAACGCTAAGAAGTAAAGAATTAGTGATCGAACGAGTTAGCCCATTCTGTAACTCTTTTCTTCGCTCGAAAGTGAAAATTCGAATTTGAATTAAGGTTTTTACACTGCTTGCTTGATTGCTTTCTTTGACTAAACCTTTACAATACACAAAATAAAGCGTGGAATTGACTGTACACCAATGGGTTCCTCGAAATCTATGCCAAAGAATTTTAACCGAGGGTCGGATGTGCGAAGTTATTAGTAATGTATTGGTATTGGTGGACAAACAAAGAACCATGGCTTGTACCAAACAAAAAATAATAGGTGTATGATAGGAGGCTGATTTGGCGATTAAGAAAGATCATACACCAAAGAACTAGATACGAGAAATTTTACTGGTTGATGATTGGTCAACAAAACAGTATTTAGATTTTTTATTCTAATTTTTTCACTTTATTGGTTGGTATTAATTTGAACCTCGGTAAAACTATGAGTGAAATTTTTCTATTTTTTGTACATCACTCCCAGAAAACGAATCTAGATGAGCCTGGCTTAAGCCAACTTCACAATGTAAAAGGTACACGAATATGGGTCAAAGTCTGCCTTATAGTGCACCCTCCCCCATACTTGTTCCCCCCTCCCCACTTTTTCTAGTAGCACTAACCTGGTTAGAAAGAAAAGAAAGGAGAAAAAAAAGCTTGACAGTCGAAGCTATAGTTCGTGCGTCCATGTTATTGTGAGTTGCATTGTTCCACTTGTACCATTTCGGCACCCGTTTGGCCAATCGGATTGAATTTTTCGTGGTAGAAAGAAATTATCAGATGCCACGCAAGAAAATTTTTCCAAGCACTAACAAAACTCCCTTGTCTTGTTTCTGCAAGGTAAGAGGTTACGCAAATCGTTCAGTTTATTACTCCTAACCTTATTTTGAGCAAAAAGAAAACGTTTCTTCGACAGATGCCTAGTGGGCTCACATAGTATATCACATACTACAATTTGCGTCCTGTAAAAACTACAGTGCAAGATTGGGCACAACTTCAATTGTGTCATCATGTTGCACTCTTGTCAGTTCTCTTGTAGAAAGCAAAGGGTTTCGTTTTGCGTTCGAAGACACATTCACAGGCGGCTGGTTTGTGATCAAAATGTCATGAAAAATTTCGGTTAGTTTGTAGATATTCCGAGTGGGGCGAACGGATCTTTTTTTTTCAGTTCCTTTATTATTTTTTAGCACCACCTCATGCGAAACTGCTAGATTCCGATATCATCGACCTGTCACGTAGGCCCGTGGGCAAAACATTGGTTTGGAAGGAACCAAATGTATCAGAAGGAATAAGTTTATAAAGAAGTGTAAGAGATAGATTCTACAAATAGGTTCGACACGTTGTAGACAAAGCTCGAGGCAAAACGGGTTTGCTTCGGAGGAATATAAAACAAAAATGCAAAAAAAAGAAAAGTGAAAAAAAAAAAAATAAAGTGCCGGATTAAAGTAAGAGTGCAAGAGAGTCAAACAAAGACAAAGAGCAATGCACACACCAAAAAAAAAAAATTACAAGCAGCAGAAAAATCCAATCATGTCTCTAACAGGTTTATAAATAACTTGCCAATTCCAAACCAGAAATTTTCAACAATACCACCTTTTCATTCTTCTTCTCCTTCCTTTTCCTTTTTCCCTTTTTTTTTTGTATTTATTCAATTTTGTATCTTTGTATATTTATTTTGGGAGATATCCTCATAGACATTTGATAGAGCTTCTGTATTTTTTTTCTTCCCTATACCCATCCTTGTCGATCCTTTCACCCTTAATCAATTAACTATTCATTTCGAATCCCCATCCAAAAAGACACTAGAATCAGTCAAAGAGTACATAGAAACAACACAAAAATGTCAAGATTCTTGAAGTCAACTTTTGCAAAGTCAGTCCTAGCTGCTGGAGCTGCTGTTGGTGGTACCATCGTCTACTTGGACTTCATCAAACCAAAGAATGAACCACATTTAGCCACTTCCTACACTCCTTTCAACAAAAACATCCCTCCACCACCATCCCGTGAGTCATTGATCGGTAACTTGAAGAGCACCCCTCAATTTGACGTGTTGGTCATTGGGGGTGGTGCTGTTGGTACTGGTACTGCTGTTGATGCTGCCACTCGTGGGTTGAATGTTTGTCTTTTGGAGAAAACCGACTTCGGTGCAGGTACTTCTTCCAAGTCCACCAAAATGGCGCATGGTGGCGTTCGTTATTTGGAGAAAGCCATTTTCCAATTGTCCAGAGCTCAATTGGATTTGGTCATCGAAGCATTGAACGAAAGAGGTAACATGTTGAGAACCGCTCCCCATTTATGTTCAGTTTTACCAATTATGATCCCAGTTTACAACTGGTGGCAAGTTCCTTACTTCTTTGCCGGTTGTAAAATGTACGATTGGTTTGCTGGTAAACAAAACTTGCGTTCCTCCACTATTTTCACCACCGAACAAGCCGCCGCTATTGCCCCAATGATGGATACTTCTAACTTAAAAGCTGCCTGTGTCTACCATGATGGTAGTTTTAACGATACCAGATACAACGTTTCCTTGGCAGTTACGGCTATCAAAAACGGTGCTACCGTTTTGAACTATTTCGAAGTCCAACAATTGTTGAAAGACGACCAAGGCAAATTGTACGGTGTTAAGGCCAAGGATTTGGAAACCAACGAAACTTATGAGATCAAAGCCACCAGTGTTGTCAATGCTACCGGTCCATTTGCTGACAAGATTTTGGAAATGGACGAAGATCCAAAAGGTTTACCTCCAAAAGTCGAACAACCACCAAGAATGGTTGTCCCATCCTCCGGTGTGCACATTGTCTTACCTGAATACTACTGTCCAACCACTTATGGTTTGTTAGACCCTTCTACTTCCGATGGTAGAGTCATGTTCTTCTTGCCATGGCAAGGTAAAGTTTTGGCCGGTACTACCGATACTCCATTGAAGAAAGTTCCTGAAAACCCTGTTCCAACAGAAGAAGAAATTCAAGACATTATTAAAGAAATGCAAAAATACCTTGTTTTCCCAATTGACAGAAACGATGTCTTGTCTGCTTGGAGTGGTATCAGACCATTAGTCAGAGACCCATCCACTATTCCAAAAGGTCAAGAAGCTTCTGGTAAGACTGAAGGTTTGGTTCGTTCCCACTTGTTGGTTCAATCTCCAACTGGTTTAGTTACCATCTCTGGTGGTAAATGGACTACCTACAGAGAAATGGCCCAAGAAACCGTTGATTACATTGTTGACCACTTCAACTTTGGTGACAAGAAGATCTTGCCATGTCAAACCAACAAGATCCTTTTGGTTGGTGGTGAAAACTACTCCAAGAACTATTCTGCTAGATTGATCCACGAGTACAAGATCCCATTGAAATTGGCCAAACATTTGTCTCACAACTATGGTTCCAGAGCTCCGTTGATTTTGGACTTGTATGCGGAAAGTGATTACAACAAGTTACCAGTCACCTTGGCTGCCACTAAAGAATTTGAACCATCTGTTAAAGAAGCCAACGAAGATAACCAATTGAGTTATCAACGTTTCGATGAACCATTCACCGTTGCTGAATTGAAATACTCATTGAAGTACGAATATCCAAGAACCCCACTTGATTTCCTAGCCAGAAGAACCAGATTAGCATTCTTGAATGCCAGAGAAGCACTCAACGCTGTTGACGGGGTTGTTGAAATCATGAGCAAAGAATACGGTTGGGACAAAGAAACCGAAGAAAGATTGAGAAAAGAAGCCAGACAATATATTGGTAATATGGGTATTTCTCCAAAGAAGTTTGACGTTGAAAAAATTGTTATTCAATAATGAAATGATGTTTTTAAAATTATATAGATTGTATGCTCAATCATAATGCATTAACTTGTTTAGAAGTTTTGTAAGTTATAGATAAAATAAAAGTAAAATCACGAAAGATTTGTTAGAGAGAGTTATTTTTTTTTTAGGAACGTTCAACTCACCCCAGGTTATTCGTATTTCAATGTCAATTATGACCAACCAA
Source organism: Candida labiduridarum (assembly GCA_030572435.1). NCBI lineage: Eukaryota > Fungi > Ascomycota > Pichiomycetes > Serinales > Debaryomycetaceae > Candida > Candida labiduridarum. The sequence continues at coordinate 30,463 of JAJLZW010000062.1, forward strand.
CAATGTCTAATTTGATTCGCGACATGACAAAACCCTGGTGGACGTCAATATTCACCTCTGTTTTGTTCGCATTGTTTGTTTTTTTTTTTCTAAACAGCAAGATCAAATTCCCATTCAGCAACATAAACCTGAAATTACCACCTTTTCAATACACTTCACCATTTTCAACGCAATTATCTTGCCATAATGAATTCAAAAAGTCGATATGAGTCTCCAATATCCTTAACTCAGTTTTTTGGATCATTGCCATTTCTTGTGGCCTTCCCAATAATATTCTTATCGCATAGTTTAAGTACCTCATTCGAGTATTCATTTGAAAATGCCGTGCTACTAAATATATTCCTTGCGGCCACTAGTCTATCGATAGTTGTTCTAGCGTATCGTATGAATGTGTTACCCATTAGCAAAACAAATTCTACAACCGAAGAATCTAGCAAATTTAACACCGTATATTTGCTTTCGGCATTTTACATCATTTACACATCGGCAGCATTTCTCCTGGCAAGCAGGGTGGCCGTGATATATTTTGGATTGTTTTTGAATACTTGGAATCTATATACCCCATTGTCATTTATATCAGATGTCTATTCCAACTACAAGGAATTTTATGGGTTACATGTTGTGGTCACATATGCTTTAATATTGCTTGGGTTTAATTTGATATCACAAAGGGTGAAACTGACATCGGTTTCAAATTTAATATCTTCTGTTGATAAGCCTACAGTTTTCGGGATTCTGATTTTAAGTGCCGTTGCACTTATAATGTACAACCCAGCCGATTTAAATTTCAGTATGATTGGAGTTTGTATTGCCACGTTTATTGTTGTGATTATTTCATTGCAGGAATTCCAAATGAGAAATAGCAGAGCGTCAGTGGTTTTTATCTCCGCATTAGCTGAAATCCTACTGTATGCGGTATTATCACAACCACCTTCATTCCAGCAATTGGTCAATGTTGGTCTTACCTTGACAATTACCCCAGATAAGTCATACCTTTTCGAAGACAACGAATTTTGTTCCCATAATCAACCAGGATCTCCAATATTGAAAGAATTGATGGAGCATTCGGACACTAGAGCCATTTTCAATTTCCTTCTATTGAATGCTACGTTTATGTTTGTGCAATTTTTGTATTCTTTTAGATCCAAATCTTTAGGTTTACTTTCCGACTCATTACATATGGCATTGGATTGTATGTCGTTGGTCTTGGGGCTCATTGCTGGTGTATTGTCGAAACACGAAATAGACCCTAATGGGAAATACCCATTTGGATTGAAAAATTTCGAAATTTTGGCAGGTTTTACCAACGGTACATTGTTGATTGGTATTAGTGGTACAATTTTCTTTGAAGCAATAGGTAGATTGTTCAATCCGGTTCATTTACAACGAACTACTGAGTTGATTGTTGTTTCAGTTTTGGGATTATTGGTCAATCTCGTGGGGATATTTGCGTTCAATCATGGTCATGCACATGGTCATAGTCATGGACACTCACACAGCCATGCTACGACCGAACATCATCATGAACATTCACACGGTCATGAACACTCACATGATCACGAGCATGAGCATTCGCAATCACATGACTCCTCTTCCCACGATCACTATCACGATCACGATCAAGATCATATGAACGATAACATGAAAGGTATTTTCTTGCATATTATTGCTGATGCATTGGGTTCAGTTGGAGTTGTGATTTCAACCATACTAACCAAGTGTATGAAGTGGGATGGGTTTGATCCAATAGCTTCAATTATCATTGCGACCTTAATTTTTGTATCGGCAGTTCCATTAGTGAAATCTTCTGCCTCAACACTATTATTAAGTATATCAAAATCGAAAGAGGATCAGATTAGAAACACATTGCATGAAATTACACAAATGAAAGGAGTTAAATCGTTTACTACTCCTCGATTTTGGCCAGGAAGTAATAAACACATTTCCGGATATGTGCATGTTCAAGTATATCGTGGGGAAAATACCTCCTTTATTAGAAAACAATGTGAAAAGTTATTTGAAAGTAGGAATATCGATGTGATGATCCAAGTTGAAAATGATTACGATGATTGTTGGTGTCGGTCATAAACAACAAAACATTTTAGTTGAATAATTAGGGATTTATAGAATTTGCATTCAATATTCGGTAAGTGCACGATTCATCTTGACAAACAAAAAAGAATTACAAATCTCATTCTCTAGCATCTTCTATTTACAGCATTGAATTTTTTTTTTTTTTAATATCTATATATTTGCCATTTAGAACAAACTTCCATTTGCCTCATCACTCAAGCCAAGAACAATGTCAAGAACAGGTGTGTTAGTATTAGGACCAGCAGGAGTTGGAAAATCAACATTTTGTAATTCCATGATTGCCTACATGCAATCCGTTGGCCGTCGAGCTCATATTGTCAATTTGGATCCTGCAGCCAACCCTACAGAATATGAATTCACCATCGATGTGAAAGATTTAATTTCCTTACAAGATGTCATGGAAGAAATGGAACTTGGACCTAATGGAGGGTTGATTTATTGTTTTGAATTCTTGTTGAATAATTTGGATTGGTTAGATGAAGAAATTGGAGATTACAACGATGAATATTTGATCTTTGATTGTCCGGGACAAATCGAACTATATACACACATTCCTGTTTTACCTACTATTGTGAAACATTTACAAACTTCATTGAATTTCAATCTATGTGCAACATATTTATTGGAAGCTCCTTTTATAATTGATAATTCAAAGTTTTTCTCAGGTGCATTAAGTGCCATGTCCGCGATGATTTTATTGGAGTTGCCACATATTAATATATTATCCAAGATAGATTTGGTTCAAGATGAATACAGTAAGAGACAATTAAAGAAATTCTTGAATCCGGACCCATTACTATTAGCCAAACAAGAAGATTATATAAATCCGAAATTTGCCAAATTGACCCAAGCGATTGCTAATTTGGTGGATGATTTTGGTATGGTTCAATTTTTACCATTGGATTGTTCCAAAAATAGCAGAAGTGTGGAAACTATCTTGAGTTATATTGATGATGTAACTCAATGGAGTGAAGCTCAAGAACCAAAAGAACCGCATGATGAAGTTGAATTACCTGATGAAGAATTCTAAGTAGTTTAATAGATGAAAAATGTTCTATAGATTTCGCATACTCAGTTTGTTCGCGCAACACATACTACTGTAAGGAGAAGAAAAATTTGAAAAAAAAACAACCAAAAAGTAAGCAACCCATCAAGGTAGAAGACGGCGAGACAGACAACCAGTGGACAACAACATCCACCACCACCAACAGTAGAAGAATATCACACACAATGGTTCAGATAACAGAAGTCAAAGATGATCAATCATCAAGAGAAAGTAGAACTTCAGCTCACACCCACATCAAAGGTTTAGGATTGAATGAACAAGGAATTGCCAAACCTGTAGAAGGAGGATTTGTTGGACAAAATGAAGCTCGTGAAGCATGTGGGATAATTGTTGATTTAATTAAATCGAAAAAAATGTCCGGTAAGGCAGTTTTAATTGCTGGACCTCCAGCAACTGGTAAAACCGCATTAGCATTGGCTATATCACAAGAATTAGGTCCAAAGGTTCCATTTTGTCCAATTGTTGGGTCGGAATTATATTCTGCAGAAGTTAAAAAAACCCTGGTTTTGATGGAAAATTTTAGAAGAGCTATTGGATTAAGAATTAAAGAGACTAAAGAGGTTTATGAAGGGGAAGTTATTGAATTAACTCCAGAAGAAGCAGATAATCCATTGGGAGGTTATGGTAAAACCATTAGTCATGTAATTGTTGGCTTGAAAACTGCTAAAGGTACTAAAACTTTAAGATTGGATCCTGTTATCTATGAAAGTATTCAAAAGGAAAGAGTCACTATTGGTGATGTTATTTACATTGAAGCCAATACTGGTGCTGTTAAGCGTGTTGGTAGATCAGATGCATATGCTACAGAATTCGATTTAGAAGCAGAAGAATATGTGCCATTACCAAAGGGTGAAGTACATAAAAAGAAAGAAATTGTTCAAGATGTAACATTACATGATTTGGATGTGGCCAATGCTAGACCTCAAGGTGGTCAAGATGTTTTATCCATGATGGGGCAATTGTTAAAACCAAAGAAAACTGAAATTACCGACAAATTAAGAACAGAAGTTAATAAAGTTGTATCCAAATATATTGAACAAGGTGTTGCTGAATTAGTTCCTGGTGTGTTGTTTATCGATGAAGTTAATATGTTGGATATGGAAATTTTCACTTACTTGAATCGTGCATTGGAAAGCTCGATAGCTCCAATTGTTGTCTTGGCTTCTAATAGAGGATTGACCACTGTGAGAGGTTCAGATGACGATAGTAAAGCTCCTCATGGTTGTCCACCTGATTTAATTGATAGATTGTTGATTGTTAGAACATTGCCTTATAATCAGGAAGAAATTAAAACCATCATTGGTAAAAGAGCAAATTTGGAAGGTTTGACTTTGACAGAGGAAGCTTTGGAAAAATTGTCCGAACAAGGTTTAACTACTTCTTTACGTTATGCTTTACAATTGTTGACCCCAGCAGGTGTTTTAAGTACGACTGCCGGTCGTACGGAAATTACTATCCAAGATATAGAAGAGTGTGAATTGTTATTCTTGGATTCTCGTCGTTCTACAAAAGTCTTACAAGAAACCAAAACTTTCCTTTAGATAGGCATTACAATAGAAGCAATAATAGTGGTAATAATTAAAAAAAAACATTGTACGTGTGTATTATTATTTACTTAAATTACTACATTCCTGTAAGAATTCAGTTGCCGATATAATATCAGTACTCCCGTATATGACTTTCTTCGTAACTTTATTTGGATCACTGGCCCATTGTTCCAAGTTTTGGTATTCCAAGTAATTACCACCACCCACAACAAACACTAATGACTCTTGATACGATTGTCTCTTTGGGGGCTTAGAATGACCACCTCTGGATTTTGGATCGAGGAACAAGTATTCATCAGTCAATTGAACACTTTGTTGCGATGCATTAACTGGATCCATGATAGCTTCAACTATGGTTGTGATTGGCAATAATTTCTTCTCGGGAATAAAATTCTTGATCTTTGTAGCAATCGAAGTTAAACCTTCGGATATCTTACCTTCAGTTAATCCATAAAGTTTTGAAGATAAACCACTCAACAAAGCAGTGGAATTCATTTGAGATGCCTGATTGGTGAAATTATTGCTTGTGCCATTCAATGACGACAAATTGGCCAATTTGGAATTTTCCTTGAATTTCAAGATGTATTCAAAGCTGGACAAATCCACTTGAGGGTATTTCTGCTGGAAAATTCCTTTCACCTTAGCTATGTATTCAGGAGTCAAGTCAACCAACAATGTCAAAATGATGAATGTTCTTAATTTATCCAAGGAATTGTCTCTTTCTGATTCAACGACTAGCAATTCTAAGAACTCTTTCAAAACCTTAGGATCCAACGCATTCTGTTCGATCTCAAAATATTTATCCAAGTTTTTCGCTTGCAATTCGTTAATCAACGAGGACAATATATCCATGTGCATATCCAATGTTGCCTTTCTAGCGGTCAACTCTGGCAATTTTTCAACGGCTTGTTGGATATTGGCAGTAGCGCTGGCATTTGGATCGATATCGTCCAACGAACTAATACCTGTCTTGTTGGTAACTTCTTTGGCATCATTTTTGTAAGCATTCAATTCAGCGTCGGCATTTTCCACTACATCTGGGAATGGCAACTGCGAATATTTATTCCAAAAGAAATCCTTGGGATCGACATCATAATTCTTGGTTGTGCTTTGTTCACCTTCATATTTTATGAGTTTGATAGTGTTTCTTTGCAACTGGAAAACATCGCTAACCATACATTGATATATCCAGGAATGGGAAAACATAGATGTCAAATCAAAGTTCCTATCCAATAAAATCAATACAGGACGCAGTTGGATCGAGGAGGTGGCAGTGGTACTTCCTCTAGTATTGCTTAGATATTCTCTCAACTTCAAATCCAATTGCTGAGCAACGAATTCTGCTGGGCCGTTTTGTTGTGCTCGTATAACTGGGACAATGTCCATGGAAACGATAGTAGATAACAAACCATCAGCTATGACGTTCACTAAATCATGAATTTTATCTTCAGAAGTATTGGAACTATTGAATTGAGTGAATATTTGATTCAAATTCAACGAAAACAAGTTCGGTTCGGTGACAATATAATCCAAATATTGGTCAAAAACTTGTTTGATTTTGTAGGATTTCCCTGACATTGACACCTTCTTGGCAAACTCTTCCAATAATTCACGATTTATCAGTGATGTGAAATTGATATAGAAACTGTCATATTTATTTTGATCTAAATCGTCAATTATAGTTAAAATATTCTCGATTGTTGGTTCAATGAAGTATATAACAGGCACATCTGGTAAGTTAGCCCTCTTAGAATTAATCAATGAATGCACGGTTATCCCACATTTTAATAAATCATTGACCCTTAATACCGATGACAATATGGCTCTTGATTTGGTATCTAACACCAATACTTTCCAGATTATTTCTTCAGATTTGGAGGCCAAAGTTAAATCAGCCGATCCTTCTTTATTCAAATGAAGCATCTTCAGCAAGACAGAGATCTGTCTATCTCGTAATGATAAATCCAGGGACATAATTGACGGGACACTGATTATATGTGATTGGTGATGTGGAGTGTATGTGTGTCCAATGTTTGGTTGTAAACAATTTTGCTGTCTTTTAAAGATTTGTTCTCGTTTTCGTTTCCACTCATTTTTTTTTTTTTTTTCAGAAGACACACCAGAGTCTTGTTGACGTTGGTGATTTTTTTTTTTCTGGTGTTGCTATCATACATTCTTTTTTTTTTTGGGGGGCGAGGGGGCTCGTGCGTATGTTGAACCAAGGCTGCAACTTTTGGTGGGAATCGAGAAATGCGGTTCAGTTCTTTGCGTGCCGAATAATAATACAATATACTTCAATTAATAACAAGTATAAAAATAACAACTAGGAGATTGTCACCAAAAACTAGAAAAATGAAAATAAAAAATAGTAAACCTATACAAATAAAAGTCTGGTGTCCTTTTTTTTTATGTTTTGAAAATAATACAATTCTTTGATGAAAAAAAAAAGGATAACAAATGCTTCCATTTTTTCCTTAACCTATGATGTCCAATTGACTGCTTTGTCCTTTTCCGTGTATCGCTGTCTCTTTTGCTCTCAAATATAGTTCCTTTATAATCTTCATTTACTTCTATATTCAACAATACCTCTCAACACTTTTATTCTACCAAACTCTTCATGGTCAATTGTGTTCTCATCGTCTTTTTGATCCTTTGGTTTATTCTTATGTTCTGTTCCAGGCTTGGGCCAGACGCAATTGAGTCGAAGCCTAGCACATTCAGTACACTTTGGTCTCGTCTCACAACATCTCTTTTTACGTTGACGACAAGTCAAGCATCCCATACGTGATCTCTTTGTGACGTGCTTTCCACTACCTCCAACTGTTGGGGACGTTTGTCCGCCAATCGGGTGAACTGTGGCTAAGCCGGACTCAGATGACTTTCTTGACTTTGGTCTTCTTCCTCTTTTCTTCTCTTCTTGAGGTGATTGGCCAGGGGGAGGAAATTGACGAGGAGGAATTTGCTGTTGTTGTTGCTGCTGTTGAGGTTGTTGACTAGGAGGAGGTATTTGTCCTTCAATGGGAGCGTGCTGCGGCTGAGGAGGATACCCTTCCCAATGCTGAGGAGGTTGACCTTGATGTTGTTGATCTGGTGGACCAGCGAATGGAGGTTGATTCTGGTACGCAGCATTGTATTCACCGCCAACTGGATATTGCTGGATTGGTATAGGAACAACTCCTGGTTGCAGATGTCGTTGCTGTTGTGGCAGAAGTTCCTGTTTGGGTTTCTGACTTGGAATTTGTTGTTGTGGTGGTTGTGGTGGTTGTTGAGGTTGTTGAGGTTGTTGAGGTTGTTGTTGTTGTTGCTGACGTTGCTGCAAATTGTACTGTTGGTTTTGTAAATGACTAATTTGTTGATACTCTTGCTGTGGTGGATTACCGTACACGTCCGTCGCTAGATATCCCATTGGTTGTGGAGGATATTGGTGGTAAACTGGCTGCTGTTGCTGTCCTTGTTGCTGTTGCTGTTGTGGTTGTGTTTGTGGTTGCTGTGGTTGGCCAGGCTGTAGCTTTTCTCGGTCTTGTTGGTAAGGATATGATGCATTCGGTAGATAAGCTCTTTGATTTTGTTGTAGTGGGAATGGAGGAACGCCTGGTACTGGAGCAGGAGCATTTCTGGGATAATCTGCTGCAAAATGTGGTGGCATTGGATGGTGGGGACCAGTGGATCCAGGTGTTGGGGGCATCACATTTGAAGCAGAGGGATTGCTCACAAGCGATGCTTGACGTGGTGGAGCAGGGTTACCTATTTTACCGCTGTTGTTCTGGTTCTCACTCCAATTAGGATTAGGTATGTTACTCATGATGTATAGTGGTACAAAATCTTATGCAAAATAAAGTGTGATTTATCCAAAAAAAAATAATTAGATGGTAGCCTATTAGGTTAAAAAAAGCAAAGAAAACGGGGTCCAATTGTTGCAAAAAAAATTTTTTGTCCTTTGAAAATAATAATATATGGGTGTTATATTGTGAAGGGTCCCTCGTGTGTCTTCTAAAAGTAAGTTGATGTGCTTTGATGTAAGATTCCTTAAATGAAAAAAAAAAATAGAAACCCGGAAAAAAAATATGGGGAACTGATGGTATGAAAATATGTCAAAATGAAAGTCTTTAAGGAGAAGGGATAATTCTTTCCAAATTCTTCAATTATTAATTCTTCTTGTTCTCTTATGTTCAATGCTTTGACTGATATTCCCTGTACCAAAAAGTACGTGTGATTTTAATATATGTATAAAAAAAAGGGAAAACAAAAACTAAATGAGAGTGTGTGGTGGTTGTTGGTAGAATATGCTGCCTTGGGTGAAACTAGTAAATTCAGTATACAAATAGAATACAATAATGGATATGAATGGATCGATGTCTTATAGTATGAAAATTTGTATGGGATCTTGAATTATGATTCATCTAGGTTGCTGTTGTAGGTGGAGTAGTTGTTGTTACTTTTCTTTTCTCTAATGGTGGGGGGAAGGAGGAAGAAAATGCGAAATGGAAGGTGTGGTTATACTTCCAAATAGGCGTGGATAGATCTAGTCACGTAAAGGGAATCCTAAGAAGTGAATTAAAAACCGTGTGGTACTTTGCCTGTGGGAAACGGTGTGTGTGGTTGAAACTTGGTTGTCAAAATGTGTAGGGGATTTTTCTGTTCCTTTTAAAATTTTTATTATTTTATTTTTTCGTGATTGGAATCCTTCCTCTTGTTTTCTTTTTGTTTTTGCCAAACAAACGCTGTGTGTGTACGTCTTCAAAAAAACAGTTGGGCTCGGAAAACAATGGCGCAAAGAAATTAAAATTTATTTACAAACCTCACTAAATTCAACCGTGCTTAATGGTAGTCAAGGAGATGTTTGTTGATGAATAGTCAAGGGAATCCAAAAGAAAACGTAAGACAGTTGTTTCAATGGAAGTTTTCTTCTTCTTGTTCGGCTCGAAGCTGTGGGTCACTGTTTCGTTTGTCCAAACACAAAAGTAATATTGAACTCGGGTAAGAATTGAAACGAACACAAATAAATTTTAAACCCGGATGTAAATGCACCAGAAAATGTATGGTTATGATATTTCCAAGTTATTCAAAAACTCACCAAATTAGTTAGACTTGCAGGTTATGAACTTCTTTTATAAACAAAACAAAATGGTCTAGAATTTTCCTAACAACCACGGTAGATTAGTTGTTACCAATTGGTTTAATATATCACCAGGGTTGTTGTCTGATGGATGGTGGGAATGAGATACGCAGCCTCTATGCAGTGGAGTTTTAGGGGTTGCGTGTGAATGCCGGAAAAAAAAAATAAATAGCGTGGTTGAACTATCCTTTTTGGTGTCGCAAACTTTCTTGACTTTAATTGTGAATTGATGACGATACTTCTGTTGCTCCTTGTTGAATGGGGAAAGGTTAGTTTGGCCAGAAAGGAAGGGGGAATTCTTGAGTATATGGGTGATTACTCACTGGGGTCTGTGGTGGTGAGAAATGTGGGTAAAAACCTGTAATCTGAAAAATCGACCACGAAAAATATTCTGTTGTTCGCGGTTGGGTGTAAATATGTCACAAGATGCCTCCCCAATTAGTTGTGTTGAGAATAGGATGGGATACAACGAAGGGCCAATTGAAACAAACTGAATAATGATCCAAAAACTCCTAGTTGATGTGGCCAGTGATGAAGTCTTTATATGGTATTTCCGAAGTTTCACTTGTTTTGGAGATTTTTTTTGGCTTTTTTTTTTGTTTCTGAAAATCAAGTTGATATTTATATTTATATTGTTCTTGTTGGAAAAATTATAACAAATCCTTGAATCTACTAGAGAGAAACAAAAAGAATTAAAAATTTTCCTTTTGTAAAAAGTATGAAATAGGCAAAAATGCAAAGTGGTTGAGTTTGCCAGGCAGTAAGTAAGTCTATCAACACAAAATAATTTTTAGTGCATCACACACAGTATTTTTACAAAGACTGCATGATGCATCCTGCTTCATCACTTAAAACCAGAATTTCAAGACTAATTTTAAATTCCGCAAGGCGATGGACTACAGTAAAAACGGATGATCACAGCATACGGGCTGATCAAGAAAAATCTAGCGGGAATAAAATCCCAAGCTTACTGTCCAAAGTATGTTATTCAAGTAAGGTTGCATAATCTTATAAAAGAGCAGGGAAAGATTAGAAGACGAAAACGAGGACGGGGACCTGGACGAGCACGACGAAGAACAACAAGTAGCAGCATCAGTCCAAAGGGCAAATTTTTTTTTCAATTTAGTGATTTCACATACACAATACTTTTAGTTGAGACACGACAATTTGTTCTTTGTTCCTTTATGTTATTTTTTTTTTGTTGGACTTTTCTTTTTATTTCCATTTTGTTCTTTTGGTGGGTAAGATACTTTGCAAAGACAAAAACAAACTAAGGATTATTAATCATTAGGAAAGAATCGGATTGTTCATAAACAAGCATTAACAGGGGAACAAGTATAAAGAAAAAAAAAATCTGCAACAAGATTTCACCAACTTTCACATTGTTTGCGATTGGACAAATATCCGAACTATAATTAGACACATTTTTGTATGTTTCACCCAAAAGGTTAGTAAGTAAGACATTCATGCAAAAGTCATCTAGTTTGTTCATTTAGTTTGTTCATCTAGCTTTGTGCAAATACAAATATGTAAATTAGTGAAATTGAAATAGACTGCGGGAGCAAGAAAGGAGACAGAAATTGAGAGATAGCTTTAGAATGAGTTATAGAGAGATAGAGGGTAGATATGTGTGTGTATGTGTGTATGTGGGCAAGTCTATGCGTTTGTGTGTGACTTCTGTTAGTTTCCTTTTGTAACGAATTCTGTAACTGGGGGGTAAAAAGATAACTATGGAACCAAACAAGTAAATTTGCAAAGATTCATAACCTTGAAAACTCCACCAGGATACAAACTACATGTGCATAACACAAACAATGATTTGCGATTTTAACTTTAAAAATGGAATTGAACTTCCCTATCTACGACTGGAGCCTTACGAAACACACACACACCAAGAATTACTAAGCAACCTTTCTAAAGCATAAGAGATTATAATAAAATTTATCTGTATTGCTTTACATATGTGTTGCAATAGTTATAGTAGTAATAATAATAATAATAATAATAATAATGAAATAATACACATACGCAATATGTTACGTATTGCCTAAACACAAATCCAAAGAATGGACCGGAGTTATTTTTTTTTTGTTGTTCTCGCCAGTGCTGGCGTCAATGCTGAAAGAAACAAAACGAATCAATTGCCTACTAATTACAACCTTGACTAATGGGAGGCAGAGTAGAACGAATTACAACGAATTTGTGAGGCTAATTGAGGCGGATTGCCTTGGATATTGTGGAGCAGTAGAGTCTTTATTGTAGTTTGTGCTAAGAGTCATTTTAATTTACAAAGTTTTGATAAAGAAACTCAAAGTTAACGTGTCTCGTACAAAGTATATATCATATTCTGCTGATTTAGCAATTACAACGGAACCCGAAATGGTCCACAAAGTAGCAAGCAAGCATGAAGGAAAGAAAGAAATAAACAAGACTTACTTTAATTCCATTTTGTGTCCCATTTGTATTGATCCTCTTTAGTTTGCGCAGACATGAATATAACACCCACCACATGACCTCTGCTTTGGGTTATTTTGAATTCTTCGTCTTTTTTAAATTTCACCCCATGAGTTAAATAGGTTTTACAGAGAAGCAAGTGAACATACACAACCAAAACATATCTCATCAAAGCAAAAATAAAATCAAAACCAAAATAGGAAAATCTTGCGCTTCTTGGCATTGCTGGATCCAATCTGGCACATCAACAAAACAAATCTAACCTATGGAAGGTTTGCTTGGGAGGACTAGGGTCAAACTGTTTAGTCTCGCTAACAGTAGCCAAATTCCAAGACGCTTTACATGAACTAAACCTCGCTTCTAGGTTTAGCAAAGCTGACGAAACCTTGCCTTTGTTGTTTTTTGTTTTATTTAACATGCTTTTAATTTTTGTCTTTCGTACGCAATATTGATGACGACATCATTTGCAGAATATCGTTATACATTATGACCCGATTTCTGATCATTTTGCACAATAAGAGTGACATGAAGGAAAGAAATCTCAAATTTAAAATAAAAAAAATAAAAAAAGAAAAGTAAAGGGCAAAGGGCAAAGCAGAACTTGTTAATATTCCTAAAAAAAAAAAGTTAAAAATTTCAGTGTCAAGACAGTTTCGTAATGGAAAGGGTGTTTCTACTTCTGTTCACTTTTCGGACATTCGAACTTGTAGTTCTTGGTTGGGCCACTTTCTGCTGTGCTAGAAGTTGTCCCTTGGAAGAGGGGAGAAAAACGGGGTGGGGACAGTAGAGGGGCACATCTGCTCCCCTCCAATCGGAATAAAAATAGAACTTGACCAACTATAGACTGGCAAACGCAGTGTCCTAATGTGTATTAGGCGACCAAAAAAAAAGCGACTCTTCTTTGAAATTCATTTTGCCAGTTTCCAATTTTCACATTCACACGCAAAATGTGCGATATTTTGCATCCTTCAATGTATTGTTTGACTGATAAATGTGGAATGAGGCGAGGAGATTCCCAACAAGAATAGAACGGAATTCGTATCTGTACCCTAATTCAAATAAGAATTGTCAAATGAGATATGATCGAAATATAATAAATGTGTATCAAAATCTACCTAGAGAAATTGTGTTCAATGATTATACGTTCATGCTACCCCTCTACCCGAGGCATTCTTCTCTCTTGCTATGATTTTATTAATTTCACAATTGAACTAAATCACCGATACTTCCTCTTGCACTTGCATTTCCGATATTGCGGTGATAACGGGGGGAAACTAATTGGAATTCCCGTTCTCCTTCTCAAAAAGGCCTTATGCTCACTTCAGGCTATAATGGATCTAGATTGGTTGACGATTTGCAAAAAAAAAAATACAGCTTGAAGAGAATAAGGACAAAACGATCGGTATGTCAAGGGGCTATGCTATGGGTCTTGATTGTGTTCTTGGCTGGTTTGTCACCATCGAGAGAAGACAAAAAGCAAAAATAAAAAAAAAAATTTAAGAAATACTGCTGTGCATCAATGCTGATCTGGAGTGATCCAGCAAACTGAAATTTGCAAGTTGACTTCACGGAAATAAGGATTAAAACATCACCGGTAGCTCCCCCCATCCCCAATTGACTTACTTGTTTTATTTAGATTGCGTTTAAAACTACGAACAGAAAGTAAAAAAAAAAAGAAAATAAAAAGAATGGATAATAGAAATTAGATGGAACAAAGAACCATCGTTATTGTTAGTGGATTACAAAACTCATCAAAATTACAAATACACGCATAACCTTCAACGTATAGCGCTTAGTTTGTTGCTCTTTTACAAAAGAGCAGTTAGGTTAATTCCTATAAAAAACCAAAGGGCATGTATCATGTACAAAGTGTTAATACTAACTTTAATAAAACTTACGTAAATGTAAGTAGCTACGCATGACTTTTTAAAGTATAATAACATGTGTACACATACACATACACATACATGCACACACCGACGCATATCGTCTCCTTGTTTTTATATTTTGGCTTTTGTCATAATAGTTTTTTTTCATGTAAGTAACCAACTATTGTCATTCATGCAGACGAGTAAAAAAGAACTCAGAAAGAAGGAAAGAAAGAAAGAAAGCAACGCAACGCAACGCAACAAGGAAAGTGTCAGGACTCTAAAATAAACATTCTTTCGTTGTGATGAAGAAGCTTATTTTCGTTTTCAGCAATCGTAATGAAAATCAATAACCTATTGTCTATTTTGTGGACAAGTTTTGCATTTTTTTTTTGTCCGTGTGTGAATGTGTGTATCTTATTGTTGAAATTCTTCGACTCTTCTTCTTCAGGTTCTTCTTCTTCTCAGTGAAGTTTCATTTGCCTCATGCAAGAAATGGAGAATAGCTGTTGATCAAACAATTCACCGTATAAAACAGCTTTTAACGAACTGAAAGTGGAACAAACAAAAAAAGAAGCAAATCTGTCATATCGAACACAACATTATTTAGCTACATTTTTTGAATCTCTTTCATCATGTTTCATCTGCTCCTTCTCTCTTGAGCACAAGTGTCCCCTAATTCCAAGAGGGGTGAAATCCACGTCTATCGTTACACGATCTTTGTGGCCAGACCCATGTCACTGCACGGCGTGACACAATACTGATCACTGGGCCACAATCAATCTCATTTATTCTATAAGAAAAAAAAAAACAAAAAAAATTGTAACATGAAATGAGTCCGGTTTGTTGTTTTATTCTTTAGTATCTAAGATTCCTGATCTCAGCACAAACAAAGTTGATTACGGTGGCTAGGTAGAAATTGACACATTATTATTATTTTTCAGTGAGACTCGCTGACGGTTTCCTCCCCTTTTTTTTTATCTGCAAAAAAAAAAAAAATATGCATCGGAAATTTGCAATCAACAAAAAAAAAAAAAATTAGAAGAATTTAGCTACTTTGATTTCTACTCCCCGAATGAAACAACTACAACAGAGAAGAACAAAGTAATTGAATATCTGAAATTCATACGCTTTGTCCTTCAAACTTTTACTTGTTGTAATTTGTTGTATTTGTGAGATGGTCTAAATTTTTATTTTTTTTTTTCTTTAGTTTTGCTTTTGTATTACTGATATTTTACGTATGTTACATGATGCACATAATCTTAGGCCCAACACTGACCGACATAATTTAGCGAATTTAATTCCAATATGACCTGTTTTATTTTAATTGTCGCATTTTTGTTCAACTGCGCAAAATCCATGCCATGCTGAAATTGACACTACTTTAAAAAAGGGAAAACTTCATGGATTTCAAATTTTACAATCATAGTCCCTTTCGGCAGCATGCACGTTATTCCCGACAAACGTTTGTTAGTAGAGAATGACACTACAAAAACGAACATTGCTGCATTATTCAGAAAGTCGTCGCAAAGTAAAGCGTCGGCATCTCATTTGGTTGTTTTATTATTTTATGCTTGAGATCCCGCTTCCACCAGGATCGAATTGTGGATATATTTCACCTTTATTTTTGCCTTTTAACATTTTACATACTTCACATATGATATTTTTTTTCTTTGCGGTATTATATCATGTATTGTAAGTATTTTTTACACATTTCTATTAGTTAATGACAAAAAATAAAATTTAAGTTTCTCCTAGTTTAATCCTTTTCGCAGCTCTCGCTCACATCATTCCAGCGGGCGGCATCATTCCACCAGGTGGTCCACCTGGTTGACCACCACCTTCTTTCAACGAAGACCTACCAGCTTTCAACAATTCGTCACATAACAACAAGTTAGAAGCTATTCCAGTTGCAGCAGATAATGCATTTCTGATCACACGATAAGAATCCCAAATACCTTCGACCGTAGGATCCATTGGTTCACCTGATTTCAAGTCAACGCCAACGATATGGCCATCAATTATTTCATCTTGACAATTAGAAATAGTATCCAATTGGTCCAATCCTGCATTGGCTGCCAATGTTTTTGGAATAATTAAAAGGGCTTCTGCAAAAGATTTGATACCTGATTTATTCTTACCTTTCAAGATCTTTTTGGTGGCATCACTGTGTAATAAATAGTCGTTACAACTCAACCAAAATGCACCAGCACCTGGCAAGATAGATTCATCTTTGATCACATTAGCAACAGCTCTCAAACCATCTCTTATAGCATCTTTGGTTTGTTGTAAAGAATGACTGTTGGATCCTTTGATCAAAATGGTTGCAGCCCTTGGGTCTTTACATTCTGTAACATAGGTAAACTTATCTTCACCAATTGAGTTCTCATACACCAATCCTGCGTAACCTAAAACTTCTGGGCCCAAATCTTCAACTGAATTTTGAGCTTCACCTCCACATATTAATTGTAAACGTTCCATATTTCTTCTCTTTGCTCTTCTTAAGGCCAATATACCATTCTTGGCCAACACGTCCAAAGACATAGGATCTATACCTTTTTGGTTTATTATCACAAATCCCGTGTCAGAATTCAACGGACAAACTTCGTTCTTCAATTCAATAATCTTACGTAATTTGTCGTCAACAAACTTTCTTTCAGAAGCAACTAATTTGTCACGTTGTTCTGCTGACGAATAAAAGAATCCGGAGTTCACTTCGGTTTTTTCGTATTCTAAAGAAACATTAAGAATTAATATATGTGCGTTCTTAACTTTCTTGGGCATATCTGGATGTCTAGCACCATGATCTAACACCAATCCTTTGATCAACTCTGTATCTTTAGAATTACCGTGTTGCATCGTCATGATTTCAATCATATGCAAGTCCAAATTTCTTTGGTTCTCTTCCTTAACAGATAAAACAGCGTCGGTGACGATAGGAGTTAAAACGTCGGCCAACTCAGGGGTGACCTTGGTAGATAACGAAGATCTGGCAATTTGTAAAAGAAACTCACGATCAAATGATTCAACATTTTGTTTAAACTGATCAAGGAATTCCAATGATGTTTCACGAGCGACTTCAAATCCGTCAACAATAACTCGTGGATGAACACCTTCGCTTATGAATCTTTCTGCTTGTTTTAATAATTCACCAACCAATAAAATAACCGTGGTGGTACCGTCACCAGTGATTTCATCTTGCGCAGTGGCGGCACGGGCAATCATAACTGCTGTGGGATGTTGGATTTGCATTTCTGTTAACAAGACTTTCCCATCTTTAGTTAATTTTAATCCACCAGACCCGTCAACTAACAATTTTAAGGTTCCCTTGGGTCCTAAATTGGATGCCAACACCAGCTGCAAACCTTGTGCCGCATTGATGTTTACTTGTAGAGCCTGAGCACGTCTCAATGATTCTGCCTTTGGGTTGAGCAATTGAATTGATGATGACATTTTCGTGGTTTTGCAAAGACTGATGATAGAATGTTTGACAGCCAGGTATAATCAATAGAATTGAATAGAAAATTTTTTTTTTTTTACCCGTTCTCACACATTACTGTTGGCGTTCGCATTTTTTTTTTTTATGAGCGATGCACGTACACTGATTGATCCATTGCTCTTTCCTGGTTGTTTTTTTTTTCTTACCTCTTCTTCTACAACCCCCTTCTATCGGATTCTCTTCTATTCTTAAACTACCACAGCAACCACAAGGCAAATGTCCGACTTTGCAACAGCCATTTTTATACCTGCTAGGGACAGACTAAGAGAAAAACAAGATGAAAGAGAGGAGATCATTCGAGTGTGTCGAGATATAACAAGTTATTCGAAAAAGGGGATTTTCTCATTACATAGAGCAATACTGAAACATGAACTAACCAAAGAATTATCAGGCTATTTCAAAATACTAAGTGATCGATTGAAGAAAGTTCGGGAAATGTACCCTAACAATCTCCATCTCAGAGGGACCATTTCAGGTGCAATTGAGGAATTGATTGAATTTTTCACATTTGGGTATTACAAGTTCAATTATGAGTTACTTGAGTTTGAAAATTTTTTAATAATAATGGAATTGTTAATTCAGGGTTCAGAATTTGACATGATTATTGAATATCTAATACGAGGCACGGGGCTACCAGATTCAGATACTGTCCCTACAATTGAATTTATTGATATTTCAGATTATCTTATGGGGATATTTGATTGTACGGGAGAGATTATGAGATTATCGATCCTGCAGCTGTCTGGATCCAAGGGAAATTTCGAATTAAACAACACCTGGCACAATTACAAATTCTTGCAACAATTATATGAACAATGCATTTTATTAACAGAATATTTCCCTGGAATATCTATAAATAGAGGTGTATTTGACAATGCACCACATCTGAAAGGAAACACGTCCTTTAACAAGAAGCTACAGGTATTTGAAAGTTCTATCAAGAAAATCGAGGCAACTTTATTAGATATTTTAGTTAGCGACCAAGAAATAATATAATGCAAATGACTGGGTTCAGAAAAAAAAAATAAAAAAACTACCACTTCTCTTTATATCTCTCTCTCTCTCTATCTATCTGGTTATATTCTTGGAACTGGTCCACCTGGAGAAGTTTCTGTTCTAGCAGTTAAAACTTCACAACCATCTTCTGTCACCAATAACATTTGTTCGAATTGTGCTGAAGGTTTACCATCTTGGGTAGTTGAAGTCCAATTGTCTGGCCAGGTCACATCTTTAAATGTACCAGCATTAAGCATAGGTTCGATAGTGAAAACTTGACCAGGTTTAGCAATACCGATAGCTTTATTCTTAGCATAATGGGGAATATTTGGTTGACAATGGAATAATTCTCCGCATCCATGTCCACAATAAGTACGAACCACCGAACAGTTGTTTTCAGTAGCATGTTTTTCAATAATATTACCCAATTCTCTAAAGGCGATACCTGGTTTGACGTATTGAATGGCTAAATCAAGACATTCTCTGGTGGTTTCAACCAAGTTGACCAATTCTGGATTAGCCTTAGCCTTGTCACCGACATAATAAGTTTCATTAAGATCAGAATGTAATCCAAGATAAAAGATAGACACATCTAAATTCACAATATCTCCGTCTTGCAATTTTGTCTTATCTGGGATACCATGACAAATGACTTCATTTATAGACGTACAGAAGGATTTTGGGAAATTATAGTAGTTTAATGGAGATGGGTAAGCATTTCTTTTGATACACTCCTTGTGCAATATTGCATCCAATTCATCAGTGGTGATACCAGGTTTGATATGACTGGCAGTGATGTCTAAAATCTCTCTTGAAATCTTGGCTACTTTTCTAATTTTATCAATCTGCTTTGGTGATAACTCTGCGATTTTGCCAATTCTATCATTCTTAATTTCACTAATTGGTTTACCATGCTTTGCATAATCTGGTAATTTGATATGTTGTGGGACAGTTCTTTTTTGAGACAACGGATAATGTGGTCTCAAGTCACCAGTATATTGGAAAGTTGGGAATGGGATGTATTCTTCTGCGCCATCTTCAGCCAGATGAACACTCTTATGGGCAGCCCAACTGGAACGGAAACAGTTTTGATCACAAAAGACATTGGAAACACCTTCCTTTAAACAAACAGGGCATTTCAAGGCTGAGTGGGTTTCTTTACCACATTGGGGAGAAGCGCAAATTGCAGACATAATTGGTTTCACTCTATATTAATAATCTATAGCAATAATAAAAAAAAAGGGTTAAGAGAAGACCTATTCTCCTTGAAAAAAAAGAATCGATATTAGAGGCAATTTTTTTTTGTACCGCAAAAAGAAATTTAATCATGAAAAATTTTTCAAAGTACGCATGGGTTAACTACTCCTAATATATGTATGTTTTTTTACATGCTGTGGCGTTCTTCCGCGGTAAAAGGTTGTCTCCGTCGCACCACTACTACCACCGCCATTCTAACCGGTTCTCTATTGTACCATCTTGCGCACTCCAAGATCTTCGGGACCAAAGCTCAATGGTAACAAATCGTGCAAATAAACCTTAATGAACTGGCCAGTCTCATTGAACATAAAAACAGCAATATCACTAGCGAATTCTCGGATAAATTGCCTGCATATCCCACATGGAGTTATTGGGTCTTTAGTATCTCCCGATATGGCAATGACTTTGAATTGGGTATGTCCTTCACTCTACAAATAAAAATTGTTAGTAAGGGTTGCATCTGGTTGACCGACTTGAAGATAACACACATACCACGGCTTTCACTATTGCCGTTCTTTCTGCGCAAATTCCTGCGCCATACGAAGCATTCTCCACGTTGACTCCAGTTATGAATTCTCCCGATTTAGTTATGATTGTGCAACCCACTCTAATAAAAAACAGATCGTTAGTAATGCAACTAAACAGTTGATTATCAATTTAATTCTCCGGAGTTAAAACATACCGAAAGTTAGAATATGGGCAATATGCTAATGATTTTGCTATGATGAAGTTAGTCAATGTTCCCAAAAATACCAAAAAAATATGTAACATACCTGCTATAACGGTCTCCTTCAATTTGAGAAACTCTTCTTGAGTTAATTCATCGTGATCTCTATAAGTTGGTATTGGCATAGTTGATAAGAGAAAGAAGTTGAGAAAAATTCAACAAGTCGTGTGAACGTTCTTTTTTTTTTTTCTCTCGCTCGCTTTCCCTCTCTGGCACCTCGATTTTTGGTGGCAAGAGAAATAATGAACCAGACTGAAGAAAAAAAATTGTTTGAGAGTGACAACCCACTGTTTACCACTCAAGCAACCCATAGATAAATAGCCATGGTCACTTTAGAAGAATTGGAAAACCAACAAGGAGAAGATGTCATAGATCAAGAAATCTTAAACTCATCAACATCAGATATAATCAATAGAACGAAACTATTAGATAATGACATTAAAGTTATGAGATCGGAGTCTCAACGATTGACCCATGAAAAGACCGTCATGATGGAAAGAATAAAAGATAACCAAGAAAAAATCAATAATAATAAGCAATTACCATACTTGGTTGGAAATGTGGTGGAGTTGTTGGATTTGAATGCCGAAAAGGAGGCAAGCGAACAAGGTGCCAACATTGACATTGACGCAGCCAGGGCAGGTAAATCAGCAGTCATCAAAACCTCAACGAGACAAACTATATTCTTACCAATGATCGGTTTGGTTGATCCAAGTAAATTGAAACCTAATGATTTAATCGGTGTGAATAAAGATTCTTACCTTGTGTTGGACACGTTGCCTTCCGAATATGATTCAAGAGTGAAAGCTATGGAAGTTGATGAGAAACCAACGGAAGATTATTCCGACATTGGTGGTTTGGATAAACAAATTGAAGAATTGATTGAAGCAGTGGTGTTGCCTATGAAGCAAGCTGAGAAATTCCAAAACTTGGGAATCAAACCTCCAAAGGGTGCATTAATGTATGGTCCTCCAGGTACCGGTAAGACTTTGTTGGCGAGAGCTTGTGCAGCACAATCCGGGGCTACTTTTTTGAAATTGGCTGCTCCACAATTGGTTCAAATGTTTATTGGTGATGGTGCAAAATTGGTACGTGACGCATTTGCATTGGCCAAAGAAAAGGCACCAACGATTATATTTATTGATGAATTGGATGCCATTGGTACCAAGAGATTTGATTCGGATAAGAGTGGTGATAGAGAAGTGCAAAGAACAATGTTGGAATTGTTGAATCAATTGGATGGTTTTGGTTCCGATGATAGAGTGAAGGTTTTGGCTGCTACCAATAGAGTCGATACCTTGGATCCTGCTTTGTTGAGATCTGGTAGATTGGATAGAAAAATCGAATTCCCATTGCCATCCGAAGAAGCCAGAGAGTCAGTTTTGAAGATTCATGCCAGAAAATTGCATTGCGATAATAATTCAGTCAATTGGAGAGAATTGGCCAGATCTACAGACGAGTTCAATGGTGCACAATTAAAAGCCGTTACTGTAGAGGCTGGTATGATTGCATTAAGAAACGGAAAATCCATAATCAAGCATGAAGATTTCGTGGAAGCAATTGGTGAAGTTCAAGCCAGAAAATCAAAATCGGTGAATTTCTATGCATAGTATTGTATAGTACGTGTATTTTAAAGATGCTAACAATATAAAAAATTAATCAAAACATGAAGTACAAGTATTAATCATTATTTAGCAGGCTTGCTAGTTTTCTGTAATTCTTCTCTTAATTTAGTAGAAAATTGGTCTTGTGTATCATCATCATCCCAATCTTCTTCCCATAAGTTCTTTTCATCCAATTTATTACCTTCAGTTGACCATTTGGAATCATCTTCTGGGAAATCTTCAAACTCATCATCTTCTTCTAAAGTTTTAATGATATTTTTTTCTTCTTCAGTAACTGGAGCAACAGCGGTCTTTGAATCTAGTTCGGCGGAATCTGACATCTTCTATTGATACGTATTGAGAGTAATTGAACTATTGTTCGAGGTGAACGATATTGCCACTTTGCTGCTGCCTTTTTTTTTCTATGTATTTTCTTTCCAACTCTCGCTCCCAGTAGTAACTGAAAAGTCGTGTACTTGTCTTTATCGGATAATTGGTATTTTCCTAATCAGGATGCGCGTGTCTAAATATGGGAACAGTTAATGGAAGGTGTTTATATGAACAACATTAATCGAAAACGGTCTTAAGAAGCGGACCTAGTGTAATGATAAGACTGTACTCTTGTTATACTTATGAGAATAGATAACCAGCATCTAAACGTATAATATTTGGTTGGGTTTCTTACCAAAAATTTCCGAAAACTCAATTTACCATTGAAAGGCAAAAGAAATCCTTCCCTGATAAGAACGAAACAAGATGAAGGTTATTACAAATACACGGAACAGCAGATTATTTATGTTTGATTTTGATGTCATGATTTCGAGAAACAGAAATTTGATACTTTGTGGTTAGTAAATGCACCAATTTTACCAGTCATGCAAAAACCGTTAATTAATTTGTAGCCCACATACAACAGCAAAACCAGGCTTCACAATATAAACAAAGGCTACGTATATTTGATAACTTAGTTATTAAAGCATAGTATTCAATGACGTACTAGTGGTCCCTAACATGACCAATATGCCGAGATAATTTAAGGCACTAACAACAAGAAACGTTAAAAAAAAAGGTGTGGGAACCAAATTCCACATTATTAATAAAAACGAGTCATCGCCGCCATAAAGTAAGGCGAAGAGAGAGAGAAAAAAAAAAGAAATATCTTGATTATCAGTACATTTCCAGTTTGTTCTGCCACATCAACACAGTATGACTTTCAAGCAAGATGCAAAGGCTGCATTTGCAGGTTTATCGATTACAGACAAGCTCCTTCCTTTGTTGATTATCCTTGCGATTATAGTCGGTGTCTTGATTTCCGTTTACGCTCCTTCTAGTGGCGAGGCATTTGATGGAGCCCAAGTTGTTGGGGTTTCTGTGCCATTAGCTATTGGTATGATAATCATGATGGTTCCTCCATTATGTAAAGTGGAATGGGAGAACTTCCACAACTTCTTCAGAAAAAGCACCTACTTGCGTCCAATATTGATATCGTTAGTATTAAACTGGATCGTATGTCCATTTATTATGTTTGGTTTGGCGTGGTTAGTGTTATTCAACTATGACGAATATAGAACTGGTATCATTATGATTGGTATCGCTAGATGTATTGCTATGGTTTTGTTATGGAACGAGATCGCCTTAGGAGATAATACCCTTTGTGCTGTGATTGTTCTTATTAATAGTTTGATGCAAGTTGTCTTGTATGCTCCATACCAATTATTCTTCTGTTACGTTATTACTGGTGATCCTATCCCTGTCAATTCGGGTGTTTCTTATGCACTTGTGGCCAAAAGTGTTGCCTTTTTCTTAGGAATCCCACTCGGATTTGGTGTGCTTATAAGACTTGTTTTGAGATACTTCAAGGTATACAATAAATTAATGCCATTTATAAGTCCATGGGCTTTGATTGGGTTGTTGTACACGATTATTGTTATTTTTATCGACAAAGGTAAAGAATTCATTGAAGAAGTGGGTACAGCTTTCCTTTGTTTCATTCCATTGACTTTATACTTTATCATTTGCTTCTTCTCCACCTTCTTCTTCTTAAGATGGATATCCAAGGCTCCTAAACCACAAGACGAGGGCACTCCTTTATTGTGTGGTTGTGAAGAGAAGATAGAAAAATACCCTACCAAATGGAAAAGTGGCTGTACTGCCAACTATGCACAAATCGTTACACAAAGTTTTACAGCTGCTTCGAATAATTTCGAGTTATCGCTAGCCATTGCTATTTCAATTTACGGTTCAGGAAGTAAACAAGCAATTGCTGCTACATTTGGTCCCTTGTTAGAAGTTCCTATCTTGTTGATCTTAACATTCGTCGCCAGATATTTGAGAACTAAATTCATCTGGTCAGATGTAGAAGGAGAAGAAACTACCACTTGTGACGAGGAATCAGGATGTAATTAGATGTATAAAAGACATATTTCAATGCGATGCTATTTTATTTATTTGTCTATGAAATTAATCCGATTCTACGTATTAAAAGAAACTCCAATGAGTGGCTATAGAAATTACTTTTGCAATCACTGTTATCTCTAATATACAATTGGTAAGCGAAATTGTAGAAGAACAAGAAGAAATGTAAAAAGTTTTCCAGTCCCACATGTTGCATTATCTGCTTCATGCACTAATATATTTTATTTTTTAATATTAGGGCTACAAGATCATTTGCTTAGGTGATGGGGGGTAGTATTAATGGCACAAAGATGAAGATCCAAGCAATTTTTGGTTTTGTTTTTCATTTTTTTTGTATCATTTTGTGTAAAAACATGCACATTTTCGTGTACTTTGGCTATTTCCCTGGTGTTCCAGGTTATTCCCAGGGAAGATCCACAGTTTTTTTTTCAGTTTCGGGGTTTGCTTTTTGTATGGGAAAGCCTTACAATGCGAAAAGGCTCTTTCTTGCAGTGCAGTCGCTATAAATACGGATAGCTGCAAATTATGCAATGCACTAAGGAAAACTAGAAAACAACATTTTTCATACACAACACAACACGACACAACAATTATAATGTCAGTACAACATTACAGCTGGTCAAATCTTACTTTGACCTTAGATAGCGGAAAGGTTCTTCTTGATGACGTGAGTGGTTCAATTTCTGAATCTGGTCTCTATGCTTTGATGGGTCCATCTGGGCTGGGGAAAACCACCTTGTTGAATTGCTTAGCTTTCCGTTCCAGACCTGGTAATTCCAAATTAGCAGGTGATATATTTATTAACGACGAAGAAGCCACTTTGAACAAAATCAAACAATTGTCCAGTTACGTCGAACAAGAGGACTCACTTATTGGTTCCTTGAAAGTTCAAGAAACCGTTGATTATAGTGCCAAATTTGCTGGTGTCGATCCTGTCCACAGAAAAGATCTCGTTGAAAAAACCATAAAGTCCTTGGGGTTAGCTAATCAACTGAATGTTAAAATTGGAACTCCTATTCAAAAGGGTATTTCTGGTGGACAAAAAAGAAGAGTAAGTATTGCTTCACAAATGATCACTTCTCCATCAATCTTATTCCTTGATGAACCAACATCTGGATTGGACTCTGTTGCCTCAAGAGAAGTTATCAGCACCATCAAAAAAGTTGCTAAAGAAGAAAACATGATTGTCATTTGCTCCATTCATCAACCAAGTACCTATACTTTTGAATTATTTGATAAAGTCATGTTCCTTTCCAGAGGGAAAACTGTTTACAACGGTGGTGTCAAAGATGTTGTTGAATACTTTGAAAACGTTGGTTACCCAATGCCATCATATATGAATCCTGCCGAATACGTTTTGGATTTGATCAATACTGATTTTGATGCAAACTCGGAAACTTTGGATGATTTGGTTTCCAAATGGAAAGAAAACGAATGTCAACATCATGATCCGTTCAAATCAGAAGCCGGTTCAATTGAGCTTTCTTCATTTAGTACCACCAACGAAATTAAAAATATCGGTACCTTGATTTCTCGTTCCCTCGTCAAAGCCAGTAGAGATATTTTGACCTATTACGTCAGATTGGTTATGTATCTTGGGTTAGCAATTTTAATGGGAACTGTTTGGTTACGTTTAGGAAGAGGACAAAAAAACATCCAACCATTCATTAACGCCATTTTCTTTTCTGGTGCATTTATGTCCTTCATGTCTGTTGCTTACATCCCTTCATATCTTGAAGATTACTCCAGTTACAAGAAGGAAAGATTGAACGGTTTGTACGGTCCATTTGCCTTTTGCTTGTCAAACTTCCTAGTCGGTTTACCATTTTTGTTCTTGATTTCTGCACTCTTCAGTGTTGTTACATTCTTCATGGTTAATTTCCACCAATCCGCTACCGGGTTCTGGTACTATTTATTCTGGTTGTTCTTAGACTTGATTGCAGCAGAGTCAATGACAACCCTCATTGCAAGTATCTTCCCAAACTTTGTTATCTCCTTGGCCGTCACTGCATTTGCTAATGGGTTATGGATGGCAGTTGGTGGGTTCTTGGTTTCATCAAACATCTTGAATGTCTTTTGGTATTACACATTCTATTGGGTTGATTATCAACGTTACGTTTTCCAAGCAATGTTGTTCAACGAGTTTCTCCCAAGACAATTTGACTGTGACAGCAATTGCCATTGTATGTTTGACTCACCATTGGCTAGCCAATGTAAGATTCCTGGCCGTGCTGTTTTAGACAGTTTGGGTTACGGTGGTTACGACAAAGGATTATGGATTGGTGTTATGTTTGCCATAATTGCCTTCTACAGAATTGCTACCTACGTTGTCTTAAAATCAAGAAAATAAATCTTATACTAGTTCTTTTATAAATCTATATATCTATATTAACTCTTCCTTCGAAGCAATATTTATTTATTCTATAGTATACTTTTTTTCTGACAAACAAATTATAGCCGTTTTGAGGGTCCCGATTGGTGACACAAAACTACCCGGCCAAATTATTCTATTTTTTTTTTTCTACTCTCAAAACAAGACGCGTTTTTTTTAATATCATCAACAAGCAAACAACTTTTTCTTCTCCTTCTTGGTCTTCATCTTTATCTTCCTACAAGAAATAGTCGATCCATTAACATGTCCAGTGCCAAAGCAGAGCTTAAATTTAATGGGACAGCAGATGAAAACCTGTTCTACAAGAAATATTCCAGACTCCCACCAAAGGATTCGACAACTATCAGATTTATAGATCACAACGACCATGCTTACTTTACCGTGTTGGATGACGACGCAGAGTTCCTTGCAGAAAAGTTCTATAAAACCAAGTCAATAATCAAAGAACTCAACAAAAGAAAAAACATTGCTGTGTCTTTGCAGAACTTTAAGGAACTGTTGAAATTCTGCTTGAAAAACCATTTGAAGATTGAAATTTACGAAGCAAGGAATTTCCAATTGATTCATTCGGGAAGTGCAGGTAACTTACAAGGACTCAGTGAAGAATTTGATATTGATTTTGAATTTGTTGACGGATCAAGCTCATCAATAGCTGCTATTAAACTAGGTAAGAAGATTGGCGTTTGTGTTGTTGAAGATTCGACTATTTATTTTGCTGAGTTTGAAGATAATGACCTTTTCTCAAATTTGGAAAGTTTGCTTATCCAATTAGGTGTCAAAGAAGTCTTGATAACTTCAAATATTGATAACGATAAATTCTACCAAGCATTGGATAGAATCAACGACTTGGTCGTTAGTGCGGTGAAATCATTCCCGAAAGATGTCGAGCAAGATTTGAGCAAGTTATTGGACACCGAGAATGTCGAATTATCTTTGGCAGCAAAGGGGTTGAATTCTACAGATTTTGCATTGTCCTTAACTTGTTGTGGTGCATTAATTGATTATTTGGATTTATTGAGTAGTTCCAAAATGTTTTCCATCGAAAAATATAATCTTGCTACGTTCATGAAATTAGACTCATCGACAATGAGAGCCTTGAATGTGTTGCCAGCTGGGAGCCAAAGAGCAGTCACATCCATTTACGAGTTGTTCAAATGTAAGACCTCACCTGGATCAAAGTTGCTTTCTCAGTGGCTTAAACAACCATTGATAGATTTAGCATCAATTGAAGAACGTCAGAAATTAGTTGAATTAATGATTGACGACACTAGTGTAAGGGTTGAAACACAGGAGGTATTGTCCAAAGTTCCCGACATGATGAGGATCTTGAAAAAAATAAGCTCTAAGAAATCAGGTAATGAAAGTAAGAAACTTAATGACGTTGTTAGTTTGTACAACGCAATCCAGTTATTGCCAAGCTTGCTCGAAGTTTTGACTGTTGATTATTATGTGGAACCACTTCAGAAGAGTCTTGCTTCTTTGGGGGGATTCTGTGAAGTTGTTGAAAGAGCAATTACGCTTGATGTCAATCAGTACGAAGATAACAAAATCAGACCGGATTTTAGTGAAGAGTTGGTGGAAATAGACAATCGTATGACATCAGCTATGGATAACATCAAACAAGTGCATGCCGATGTAGGTGATGACTTAAATATGGATACCACTAAAAAATTAAAGCTAGAGGAGCATCAAACATATGGATGGTGTTTGCGTCTCACTAGAATCGAATCAGTTGTTATTAGAAATAACAAAAAGTATAAGGAGCTCGATACACTCAAAAGTGGTGTGTTATTTAGTACTGTGGAATTGAAGTCACTTGCGAAGCAGTATACTGAAGCACGAGAAGAGTACAATGTCAAACAAAGAGATATAATCAGGGAACTTATCTCTGTTGTCATGACGTATGAGAATGTATTCAGTTCACTTTCTGCTACGTTGGCCCATGTGGATGTCATAAGTGCTTTTGCTACCGCAGCTATGTTAAATTCATACACCAAACCAAAATTGCATCCTTTTGATACCGATAGAAAAATAAGCTTGACTGAATCGAGACATCCACTTCTTGAAGTGCAAGATGATATCAATTTCATTTCAAATGATGTTTCCATGGATGAAAA
Organism: Candida labiduridarum; assembly: GCA_030572435.1. NCBI lineage: Eukaryota > Fungi > Ascomycota > Pichiomycetes > Serinales > Debaryomycetaceae > Candida > Candida labiduridarum. The sequence goes on from JAJLZW010000062.1 coordinate 59,615, forward strand.
TCATTTTGTTATCATCACTGGTCCTAACATGGGTGGTAAGTCAACATACATCAGACAAATCGGCGTGATCTCCCTATTGGCACAAATCGGGTCATTTATCCCAGCAAATGAAGGTGCCGAATTGCCGGTGTTTGATGCTATATTATCTCGTGTTGGTGCTGGTGATTCTCAATTGAAAGGGTTATCCACGTTTATGATTGAAATGTTAGAAACCTCCTCGATTTTAGCCACTGCCACGGAAAATTCTTTGATCATCATAGATGAATTGGGTAGAGGAACGTCTACTTATGATGGGTTTGGACTTGCTTGGGCTATTCTGGAACATTTAATTACAGACAAGAAATGTTTCGCGATGTTTGCAACCCATTTCCACGAGTTGAATAGATTAGCAGAGAAATACCCCGGCAAGGTTCAAAACCTACATGTTGTTGCTCAGGAAAATGAAGAAAACGACATCACTTTGATGTACAAGGTTGAGCCAGGTATTTCTGACAAATCATTCGGTATCCATGTGGCAGAATTGGTTAAATTTCCTCAGAAAGTCGTTAGTATGGCAAAGAGAAAAGCGGAAGAATTGAGCGAAGAACCACCAACAAAAAAGAAGTGTTCTCCACAAGAGGTACGTGAAGGTATGGAAAGATTAAAAGCAATACTAAAACAATGGAGAAATGAGAATCCAACGGCAAGCTCGTTACAAGAAACCCTTTCTGGCGAATCTAACAAATTTATATTGGAAATAGTGGAAGACTTATAAGTACTTCTTGTCTGATTCTGCCAATTTCTTTATAGCTCTATGTCTATCTAAACCATGTTTATCAATACAATACACGACTGGTAAACCCCAAATCCAAGAAAATTTATAGTATTTTTCTGTGCCAGTCAAGAAACAACGTAAATATTCTTCGTATACCAAAGAATAATAAACACCAAGTCCAGTAAATATATGCCACCATCCGTGACCTTCTAAAACAAATCCATAAGGAATACCCCATTCTCTTCTAGTAGCTCGGGCGAAATCACAAAAATGGATATCAAGGTTCCACAAAAAGTATCCGAAAAGGAAAATTCCAACACCAAAAATACTTGTTTTATGCAATTGAATTCTAGCTTTCTTATCGTGGACAACTCTAAGGTTCAACTGAATCGATCTGAAAATTATAAATCCATTCAAAACACCATAAGCTGTTTGATGGATGGTTGGGTTTCTAAAGTACAAATAAATCACAGTAAGCAAATTGGCGGCGACAAATATTCCAACGCCTACCAATACCGATTGTCTTGGGGTTTTGAATTCACTGAACACAGACCAAAAGGGAATACAAGTGGCATAGATCATTGGCAATTCATCCAATAATTGGAAATGGTATCTTAATGTCATATGGAATAACCAGGACCCAACACCAACCAAAAGAAATCCAAACGCAGTCAAGATGAATCTGGGTTCCAATTTATTATGGAAAGCGTGATAAATAGCAAAAGCTGCCAAAAGAATGAAGACCGAATTGGTGGTAGTATTCAACGCCTCCGCTATGTAACTGGAAACAACATAGTTTTCTTCACACCAATCAATAGTGGACGTTGGAATCCCCCAGTAACCGTTCTTTTGTTCTGGAGGGTATGGCCATGCAAAGGGTAACATTTTTCAAGGAAACGCAAGGGAAATAAAAATAAAAACCAAAAATAGATTTAAACGATAAAAATAGGTTGGTTGAGGTTGATTATAATTCTCAAATAATAGAAAAAAAAAGGATGAAAGATAGATAATAATTGACGAATGGAAGGGTTTATGAAGTAAGAAAATTGTAGAAAAGATGTGTGGTTCGGATAAGATATTTTTTCTATTTTATTTCTTTGCTCTATCGTTCGGTGGTGTCGGTTAAATATTATCGCACAAAGGGGGCGATGGGTAACAATTTTGATCGCTTTCTCTTTTTTTTTTTTTGCCTTGGGGAATGGGACCTGACTAAGTGATTCTTATTTTCTTTTTTTTGGTAGTCTTGCAACGTGTGTGCACGACTAACCAACTCATACCTTGAAAAAACTACCTAACAAATTTTAATAGATGCTTATGCAATATCTTAATCATAATAGCCTATATTTGTACCTATAATTGAACTACGTCGTATAATTGCTAATTATTGTATATGCAATATCAACTGGCCAATTCCTCCCACGTCAAGTAGCACTCATCAAGCATTGGTCTTGTGGTGTAAGCGTCGTACATTTTCATTTTATCTAGATCAGTGCAACCTGTGCAGCTATTGCCAATCTTGATTGGATCATCTGACTCCACTATTTCTCCACACCAGTCTTTGTCAATTGAGGATGAAAAGTTCAAATATAAACTGGCTATGGCCAACTTCATTTCAATCATGGCCAAGTTCATCCCAAGGCACATTCGCACACCTTTCCCAAATGGCATCATAAACTTTTCTTGCTGTTTCACTCTCATCTTATCTTCTTCGTTATTAACCAACCATCTTTCTGGAATGAATTTATCAGGGTTGGAAAACACCGTTGGGTTACGGTGGTATGCGTATGGAAGACAAGAGATAACTGTACCAACAGGGATAACTGTGGTGCCAATATGGTAAGGTTTTGCAACCACACGTGGCTCAGCACCAGGAATTGAAGTATGAACCCTGCCATTTTCTGCCAACAATGCATTGAGGTATGGGAGGCTGTCCACTTGCTCCAAATCATCAACTTGACCTGTTGGGAAAGCTTGTTGAAGCTCAAATCTCAATCGGTGCTGAATCTTGCTATTAACAGGACGTGACAATTCGTAGCACAAATAAGCCAATTGAACAGCAGTAGTTTCGTGACCGGCAAACAAATTATCAGTTATAAACGAATATGCAGCATTTCCTTGCAAACCATTTTTCTTGAGAGTTTGCAAAGTTGTCAAGTTTTTGCCGTTGGATGCAAGATTGGATTCGGCGATTTTGTAGAGTCCCAATTGAAAATTGCAAATATCATCAACAGCCTGCAAAACAGTTTCCGAAGCAGCATAATTCCAAAGGAAGTTTGGCATTAACGTAGTCCAGAACCCCATACTGGAAACTCTTCTATGGGATTCAATGATATGTCTGTCATGTGGATTTTGCAACAAGTTTGTGGCATTCTCCCGACCTAGCTCAAAACTGGAAACCACATCCATAGCCAATGCACCAAATAATGTAAATACGTCAATGGAAGGAGACTCTTTTTCAACTGCCGAAACTAGTTTCTTGGTGGCTTCCAATAAGGATGTCCTAGTTTTGTTTTCTTTTGAAAAAATGGCCGACTTGCTGTATAAATTATTGATCAATCTTTTGTATTTTATATGACGGTCATTTTCCAAACTAGCAAAAATGTTATCCTTAAATCCATGGTTTCTAAAGTTTTCATAAAACCTGGATTTGGGGAAATTTTTCACATAAATATCGGTTAAGAACTTGGGATCTCCATTGACACTGATTTCATTAGGTGAAAGAATAACAACATCCCCATACTGCTTGTGCAACCCATATACTCTTGCAATCCATTCTCCTTTACGTTGTCCGTTCAAACATGGAATATAACTGACCCGATGAATATATGGCCCTGGAACCCGCCACAATGGCGACGTTAAGGGCCGAACCATAAAAAAGTATAAAAGGATACCCACAAAAGCCGCTGCCTGTGTTTGCAAAGGGTGGGTAATTGCATAGAAGTATATTAAATAAACGATTTCTTCCAACATCGTATTGGGATCGATGAGATCATGGAGATTAATCTACAGTGAAATACGATCAGGTTTTGATCCAGTATTTATACAAATATTTTTTTTTTTTTTACTAAATACCGTATTGTTATCTAGTTATCAGAAATTCCGCAGCGGATTGTGCGGAATTTATTGTCAAATCAGGAACATCTAAATAATATATGTAACAAAATGTACATTGAAGAAATTTTTACTATGTAAGTAACACTTATCACTTTACAGTTATTGTAGAAAACGAGCATATTTACTGGTAGAATGGATTCCGCATTCCGTCTTTGCCTTACCTTTCCATCTTCCGCTTCTCTCATCTTCTCCGTCTGCAACTGGCACAGTAGAGTGCCAATCGCCTATCGATTTGTAACCCAAGTCTAATAATTCATTGTATGGAACATTATTGTTATCAATGTATTGCTTAACTTGCTTAAAATCCCAGTTCCACAACGGGTTAATCTTGATAACCCCACTAGTTTCTTCAACTTCTAATATTTTTAATTCTTTACGTGCACCACCTTGTGATTTTCTTCTACCAGTTAAAACCGCATTCACATTCAATTCCCTGTACGCACGTTGACTTGGTTCAACTTTTACTAAGAAATCATAAAATGCATCATCGGTTTCCCATAATTGGTCTCCATATTTACTCACAAACTCCTTTTCATTATTGGCATCCTTCGGTTTGTAAACATGCAAATGTGGGTTATATTTCAGCTTGATATTTTCAACCAACTCAAGGGTTTGTGGGAAATGGTATAAGGTGTCGAGGAAGATCAAATCGACCAAATGTCCATCTGGATGGTTTAATTCCTGTGAAAGTTTTGAAATGATGTCTACTGTGACCAAACCAGTTAATCCAAAGGCAGTGGTTTGATATAGGTTTGGGAAAGTGTAATATGCCCATTTTATGATATCGGAAGCGGAGAGGGTGTTTAATCTTTCATTAAGGAACTCAACATGAGCCTGTGTAAGTTGGACTGGATTACTAGTCATCGTCATAGCTAATAAATACAAGAAGCGATGAGGATAAAGCAAACTTAAAAGATTACAAATTGTTTATAAGCCATTGGATCTGAAACTTTCCTTTAATAAAAAAAAAAAAAAAAAAAAAATAAGGTGTGAGCGCACGTGAGAGTTGTAAAACGGAAATCTATCTCCGTTTGTGTCATTTCCGATTGATAAGCCAAACGGACCAAAGGCGCACAAAACGAAGGAAAGTTGATTTTCCCTATCGCTACTCACATACGAACTCACTGAATGGACAGACAGTAGGAACATTCAGTATTTCAAATTTATCGATGTCTACTATATGCAACATGTTGTAACAAGACTACGTTAGGGTGCCAATTGCGAAACTTGTTCTATTTTAGGTTAATGCAACAAAGATTAAAAAAATAATCAATTCAGGATTTTGGAGAAAAGTTCGTAAATTAAAATCCCCATGAACTTCAACAAAAGATTCGTAATTGAAAAGTCACAGTCAAAATTTTTGTCATTCATTATTCTATTGGTTTTACTTCTTTCTTCTTCTTATTGTCCTTTCATGTTCATTACTAGTAATCAACTCAAAAACCAAACTCAATGCTACAATTCAAATCGATAGAAGAGTATATTCCAGAAAACTTCCAATTGATCAATAATGCCAATCGCTCAAATTACGGACACACAGAGAGTTGTAACGATAAGCTCCTGTATTCCTGTAATCGGTGCCACTGCGGTTTGTTTGAAGATTCCTATCCAACTTCCTTTATCGAAGAGAAGGGGAACAGACAGTTGTTGAATGATATAATTGTCATCAAAGAAATTAATTGTGCGGCATGTTCGTCATTCATCGGTTTCAAGATTGTGAGTTTTATGCCCCACGAAACGGAACCACATCCACAACCTCACCAGACCCGAAGTGGTGCCAAAGATTATAGCCAATTTAAAAGTTATCTAGAGGAAGTGGAAAACAGTTTGAATGCCAGGTTTGAAAGACAAAACCATACGAAATTCATTGTAAACAATCAAGGGTACATTGGCAAGTACTATGTTTGCTTATCGAACGTTTTGGTGACACGATATTAGGGTGGGGGTGGTACGGAGGAGTATATGTAGACATATACATAAGTAGAGGAGACTATTGATTAGTTTAGTATTGAGTTATTTAGAGATATCATACACATTTTAACTACATAAAGCTTTACGGGGTTTAGAAGAAACTGAGTTGGCTCACTCTCGTAGAAGAACAAGACGAACAAGAAAAAAAAAATCGGCGGGGCGAATGCATGCAGCGAACCCCCAGCCTAACCAAATGCGCAAATACTAAAATTGGAAACGCAACCCTTTTTTGTTTTCATTTATTCTTAAAACTCAATTTAATACCAATGATCTACAATTAAACCAATTACATATATAATGAGCCCATGACCATCTAATGACCCAATTTATTTTTTTTGCTATCTTAATTACAACACTAACACCCAATGTCTTTGTCTTATAGACACGATATGTCCATGATGATGGACGACCAATCTAGTGGTAGTGCCGCGTGCAAAGTCTCCATGTTTTGGAACTGGTACACCACAGACTCATGTTTCATTTCTCAATCATGGCAAGTCAAATCCCACTCTGGCTTTGCCGGTGCTTGTTTGGCTAGTTTCTTTTTGGTTGTATTTTTGCAATGGTTGCACAGATTTAATAAGGAATTGAATCTTGCAATAGAAAAAAAACCACATTTCGAAGTATACTTCAAGGACGGTGAATTTGTGGATGGAGAATTGGTGGATTCCAAGACTCTCGAATTTGAAACGCCCAATACTAAGAACCCCTTTTTAATTGCACTTTCACATTCTTGGTTATTTAGAAGAAACAAGACCACACCACTTGAACATTTAGTGAGATGTGTCCTTTATGTTATTGAATGGGGGTTGGCTTATTTTGTGATGTTGTTGTTCATGTACTACAATGGGTACGTCATCATATCATGTTTGCTCGGTGCTTTTGTTGGTAGATTCTTGTTCACCTATAATTCAGAATTGGTGACATCAAGTGTTGAAGAAGAAGCTAGTTGTTGCCTGTAGTGTGAAAAATTTAATTTACGCAGTTTGGCATAAAATATGAAATTTGTAAGCATACATCACTGGATTCGCTACCCCACCCCCTGATACCCTTTATTCCCGGTTATTTTTCTATTTTTTTTTTTGCTCTCAACATAACCATATATAAAGAAGTAAGTTCACTGAAAAGAGTGTTTCTTTCTTGAATTGTTGCATAAATATTGGTGAAAATGAAAACCTTGTATTATACTATAGTTCCTGTTGCGAAATTCCAAGCAATGCTTGTGTTAGATGAGTCTGGATTTTTGTATTACGCGTCGTTAGGAAATTCCCATACGCGTATGCATCAAGCATTGGTAGCTGACTTTAAATCCGTCACCGAATACCAACTCAAACCTTTGACTACGTTTAAAGAAGATAAAAAGCAGATAAAAACCACCATTGAACTATTCCAACAACTGGTAGAAAATCCTAAACTGGATCCACACGTTCCTCTTCACGTTATATTTGGTACCCCGTTACAAAGGAAAGTTTGGAAAGAAGTACAAAAGATTAAGCCAGGCGAAACCAAATCGTACAAGCAGGTGGCCGAGATTATAGGAACTCACAGCAGAGTGATTGGTAATTCTTGCAGTGCTAGTAAGATCGCCATTGCGATTCCATGCCATCGTATTCTTAGTTCTTCGGGTAAAATGACAGGTTACAAATGGGGGTTGGATATCAAAGAGTTTCTTTTAGATCAAGAACAGAGTGAATCTAAAACAAAGATTGTGTCGTAGCCTACCGTATAGTATCGTATTATATCGTATTATGAATATATGAATGTACGTTATGTATAGTTAAGGACCTTCCATCAGCGAGTAGTATTTTTTCATCTGTTCCAAACGTAATATACTCAACTTTTCGTCATTCCCAGTTTTTTCCGACTCCACATGTTCAAACTTGTCCATAAACTCAGAGAATGTAAGTGCATCGTCCTGCATAGTTTGGAATAATTCCGACTTGTAGTTTTGATTTATCTTTGATTTCAAAATGGATTTTTTGGGGTTGGGGACCATTTGCGATTCATCCTGGTGTTCTTTCCTGAACAAATTGAAACATGCCAACGAATGTTTCCGTTTTACATTCTTAACGAACGTAATAGGTTCGTTTAGATTCCTATCCTCAGCGAATTTAATCCTTTCATCTTTGTGTTTGAATAACCCAAAAAGTAGTTTTTCAATTGGTCCCGAATCCTTCAGTGTCTCGTCTTTCCCCAAACCAGAATTTCCAGCAGCTTGTGCATCAACTTGGAAATAGTTATCAAAGTTTATAGACTCAAATTCGAAATTGAATGAACCAATGGAGGAAGAAACAGTTGAGGAAGCGGATGTCACTGCTCTTTCATAAACTTCTAAATTAACATGCGTTGTCGGTTGTGTTGGAGGTTCAATACTAGAAAGCGAGATGCTGGTATTACTTCTGTTAATTAAACTTGGAACTGGTGAAGGACTTTGGGAATGAGCCCCAGTATCGGACTTCCAGGTACCTTGATTCAACAGCATTGGTACATTGGTAGATAGCAAAAAAAAAAATAGAAAGTAGCAAAAAAAAAAAAGAAAATTAAAGAACTTGGTACATAGAGTATTACAAAAAGTTGAAAGCTGCAAAAAAAAAAAAATGAACCAGAAAATAACACTAAAAATCTTGATATGTTTATTGTGCAACTGGTACACTATCTAATTCTATAAAAGCTTTATTATAAAACTCATCTAAGCCCCCGTTGATTTTCTCATATTCAAATAATGATTCTCTGAATGGTTCATGCAAGCGTACATTTTTTAATAACTCGAGGTACTCTTCTGTAACTTCGTGATTATCATAAACTCCGGATTTGTTTGGAACTGAACGAATCAAATGTCGAAGCTCTTCCATATGAAATTCACGAACACTACTAGCTAGACGATATTCTAACAATAGCTCACTGTTGTTTGACAACATATCAAAGATTTGATCGTCGGTTATTTCCTCTATTAATTTTCTCATTCGTAATTTGTTGATTGCTCCTTTATTTCTAAGTATAAAATCATTGGCATCGAATATCTTCATTAACGCCAGGATATGAATCCAGATATTCAACTTGCTGGAGAAAAAATAATTCTGAAAACTCTTTCTCCTCAAGCCTGATCTGTATTCTTTGTTGAGATTGTGAACAAATTTGTTCGACACATAACAAGGTACCCCATTCAACATCGACAATTTCAAAGGTGTCAATTCGTCGATGTTATAAAAATGCTTTCTTCTGTCATGAATATCACCATTACTATGAGCCTTGGACACTTTGTTGGTTTGTCCAATAGCTAAACCTGTGATATCGATGTATACACCACTATCAACATCAATAAATCTTGCATCTATATGGTTTCCACGAGATGATATATCTCTATTATGAATAAAAGTCCCCACATCAATAAGATATTTTCCCATTCCTTCGTGTAAATCTTCTACTATCAATGTTTGGTTATAAAGTTCTCCCAATTTGGCGAGATGTTGAATTGGCATTTGTACATCTAGATCATTATCGTAAGGGAAAACGGCAGCATTCCAATACCAACTCAATAATGGTCCATGTGCTATCCAACTGATTATTCCATATTTTTCAGTAAATTTGAACCAATTTCGTAAAAGTCTTTCCAAAACTATTGCTGTTCTAGCTTTGTCTCTCAACTTACCATTGAAAAATCTCCAATCATAATGCCAACCGGAATCTCCGTTCTCAGCGGTTAGGTCTAACGTGGCTTCTTTAAAATAATTATGCTCGTGATCTTCTGGGTACTGTGCTTTTAGGGAAGCCATGACGGAATATAAATAGGACTTCTCTTCTCGCGTCAAATTGGATCTTTCACGCATCATTTGAGCTCTTTCTATGAGAGCGAGTCTTGAATACTCAAACAAACTTGGTTCCAAGTTGATTATTGGCTTTGGAGAATATGGATACGACTCCGTGGGTCTCAATTTTTCAAACTCTTCAAGTGGGTCAATTGAATTCCGACGGTAATCATCAAGCAATGATTTGACATTTCCTTTATAAACGTCCAAAATAATGTCACTACCTTGGTCATTGAGAAAAATCACTTTGTAAGGTAATGGCATTTGTGTCAACACGTATGTCTTTGCTTGGATGTTTCTAATGTATTCATTGGAAGGAAATATCGTATGCGCAAATTGAATAAAACCTGGTAACTCTTCGTGTGAATCAACCCCATAAGATTGTAATTCTTCACTTGCCAATTCCTTTGTATCCACGCACCCAAAATAACGGGAATTGCTCTCACATCTTGCCTTGTCTTCATCAGAAAATGGACGAATTTGGTTCAATATATCTTTGCATTTAAGCCTCTCGGTAACCGGTTTATTCAATTGGTTATTTAGAAGTGATAAGTCAACCCAATCTGCCCATTGAAAAGGTATACTTGTAACAGATGAATTTTTATTAATTTGATTTAGTATCAACCCAAAAGTTAATCGTGGATCTTGTGATATGGGATCTGTGTTAGTTCGGGGAATTGTATACTTGGTTGTGACTTTTCGACTAGGTATCTTGGTAATCAAATCACCCACGGCTTCGAGATAATTAGCATTTGAAGTGGATATTTCTGCCAAAGGATCATTTGAATCAAGTGAAATGTTGAGTAATTCAATTTCTTCCGATGCAATTGTTTTGGCGACATGATAATAGGTGAACGCAATAATATTTAATGTGAATAATGCAATTAGTGGTAACCTAAGTCGTCTTGCTCTAAAATACTTGGTAGACATGGATCGGTAAGCTCACTCTTGGTGCTGCAATAGAGTTGGCAATGCTGAATGAAAGAGTGTGTAGGGCGTAGAATGAAAAAAACTGAACATCGTTGGGGCGACCACAAAGCATTATTTATAGCGGTCACTTGGATTGGTGTAAATTTCAAGACTTTAGGAGTCCCGACATCAATTTGTTTCTTTTTTTTTTTAGCTTTTTTTTTTTTTTTTTC